>CAKAOH010038218.1:0-89471 GCA_916701665.1 Sebastiscus tertius | reverse complement strand
ATTTCATGGCCCAAATAACCAATTAACAAATAGAAAGTGGTTTATGATGCACTTTTCTGCACAGAGTATAATACAGCCCATGCAGGAAAAGGCTGATTCATGATGATTTAACTGCTGCATGTCAATTTGAATGTCAAATGACATGTTATAAAAGGTCCTGCAGAACACTAAATAGATAATCATAATTTAGTATTTAGCAGCTAAAGAGACCAAAAGGGTTTTTTTTGTAGACATGGCAAAAGTCCAAAGTTTGAAAAAGAAATAAGTAATAAATTAAACTAATTAAGAAAAGTAAATAACTCGAAAAAAATAAATAAAATAATACAAAAGAAAAAAAGTATATGATATCAGATAATGGACTTAACAAAAAAATAAATAAAATAAAATAAAATATAATAGGGAAATAAAGAGGGTCGTATAGGGAAGGTGTAGTGAAGATCCCTAATAAATAAAATAAAATCTTTCATAGCCCAAATAAGCCAATTAACAAATAGAAAGTGGTTTATAATACAGTGTTCTGCACAGAGTATAATGCATGCTATGCAGGAAAAGGCTGAGTCATGATGCTTTAACTGCTGCATATCAATTTGAATGTCAAATGACATGATAAAAAAAAGGTCCAGCACCTTTTTCATTATAGCAACATTACTGTGAACTTTAACCTGACAACAACAGCCAGTGTGTGTGTGTGTGTGTGTGTGTGTGTGTGTGTGTCTAAGCCTGGGGAAATCCCTTGTTGATGTTCACTTTAGAGGTAGTATGGGTGGGGCGTTTCTCTCCAGGTGCTCTGTTCAGCTCCGGTATACCGCACCTGAAGCATCCTCCTCCTAATGTAATGTCTCCACCATGGCTGAGATAAAGTACATAGGATTATGCGTGTCTGCGTTTCTGTTCGCCGTCGCACTTGACGTCGCCGGTGTGGTTCTGCTTTTCGTCGGTATCTTCGCCAACCTGCGCCTCGACGGCCGCTTCTACGGCGACTTCTTGATCTACACCGGCTCTCTGCTCATCTTCATCAGCCTGGCCTTCTGGATCATCTGGTACATTGGCAACGTGCAGCTGGACGAGGACAACGACGCGAAGAAGAAGAGGAGCAGCAGCAGCATCGTGCAGCTGGCCAGGAAACTCTCCGAGAGGTTGAGCCAGAAGCTGAAACCATGCGTGAAATATGTGGAGGATGGTGAAGAGTGCAGCAGCAGCCAGGTAGGATCACCTGCTGATGCTGCACACAAAGCCAGCAGGGTGACCTGGGGCAGATCCACAACCTACCACAATGAAGGCTATGAAGACTATCCGGACTCATCTGCTGGGGAGAAGAAAGTGGAGCTTGAACCAGAGGACAAACCAGAGGTCTGAACCACCACCTGATGATGCCATGAATGGGTATACCTTCATATACAATAGATGCTTTAAATGTGGCCATGTCTGCAGCAGGATGCTACTGTAAAGAATATGATAATATAGACAATTATTATATGCTGTATTTCTCAGCCAAAACTAAGTGGATGGAAATAATGTTCATAGGTAACTTAACTTTACAGGTTCTGTAAGTTATGGAAAGACTTTGGCAAACTACTTCTGACAGGGAAAACAGATAGTTGGTGCACTTTCAATTAATTGAGATTCTTTAAAGGTCCCATATTATAAAAAAGTGAGATTTTCATGTTTTTGTTTGTTTTTATTATAAAGCAGGTTAAGTCCTATATAAATACTGTGAAAGTATCAAAACACTCAATCCACAGGGAAATACACACAGCCCGTATTCAGAAACTCTGCATTTGAAACAAGCTGTCAAGATTTCTGCCTATTCATGTCACGAATATACAATATTTAGACCCTTTACACAGTTTTAAATGTAAACATTCTAAATGTGTCCCAGTTTATTTCCTGGTTGCAGTGTATGTGAATGACATCAGCTGACAGGAAGTACACATGGACCCAAGCTGTTGCCTAGCAACGCAATTCTGTTGCAATTATATTGCAATTATATTGCAATTCCGACAAAATGCACTAAAACGGAGCGTTTAAGGCAGAGGGTCGGCCTGATACAAGCATATTCAGGCCGACAGGATGAGGAAAATAAAGGGTTTTTTGAACATTACAGCATGTAAACATGTTCTAGTAGAAACACAAATTACAAGTATGAACCTGAAAATGAGCATAATATGGGACCTTTAAGCCAGTGGGCATCATGTCACCTGAACAATGGTCCACAGGCAAGCTTACAGTTCAACATACATGAAGAATTAAGTTTCCATAAACAACCATCAACTATTGATGAATATTTATTTGGTTTTAAATGGAGCAGTTGAGGAAATTTATGTTTTCCATTCAATTATAACAAAATTTCATAGTTCTTTCCAAGAAACTTTGAAAATGTGAACCTGGAACATAAAACAATACTATTTTTTTGTATTTAATGTTATTAATTTAACTGTTTGGTAGTATTTTGTGTACATTTCCATACATAAAGGTCTAAATGATTTCAAAGCTTTGTCCACACTGCCAGGCAAGGCTGGATTACCAACCGGATTACCACAGAGGGCCCCAGACTCTTTAAGTGTCCGATATTTCATTAATTGAAAGTGTGTATTTACCACTGAAGCACATTATAAACTGAAATGATGAAGACCTGCAGTAGGAGTGTCCCAATATCAGAGTGTCACTACACGATTATCTTGACCAAAATAGTTCACAATAACAATATAATCGCAATATCTTAAAACGCTATCAGTCAAATTCATCTTTAACTTTGTTTATTGTGAGTTTTGTCTCTTTTTTGGCAAATTAATTACCCTCACAATACAAGGTGGAGAGAGTCTGGAACCATAACTGTAAATATGAAATGATTTAAGAGGTGCTGGATTATTTACACAACACAATATCAATATTTAATTTTTATATATCACAGTTACAGGATATATAGCGGTATATAGCGACACCCATAACCTGAAGGCAACACCTTCATTACCTAAACTTAAGGTCTTATTTTACAGAGGTCCCAGGATAGTTTTATGACCTTTTATTGATTCA
Source organism: Sebastiscus tertius (assembly GCA_916701665.1). Classification (NCBI taxonomy): domain Eukaryota; kingdom Metazoa; phylum Chordata; class Actinopteri; order Perciformes; family Sebastidae; genus Sebastiscus; species Sebastiscus tertius. The sequence continues at coordinate 86,438 of CAKAOH010038218.1, read as the reverse complement.
GTTTATATTGTGCTTATATGGTGCATTTAACTCATTTCTATATTCAAACCCCAGCACGGAAAACGGGGGAAACATGGGGGTAAATAGGGGCTAGCTGGTAGGTTAATCCGGCCCTGCTGCAGATACTGAATCTTTTATTTCTTTTTTTGGTCCAAAAGGATATGAATCATATGTTGTTTCCATCCAACCAACAAGGTTAAATGTTCCTTTGTTGATTGTCCTCCATCATTTCAGTTTGCCACCTGTTCCAAATACATTTAACCTATTTTATACCTGTTGTTTTATACCTGTTGTAGCTGCTAACAGACAGCAGAGTATAAAGTCAAGTCATGTTTGCCCTTTGATCCGCTGTCAAAGCAACAGAAACACTGGTCAGACTGGTTTGTCTCAGTGGTTTTGTTGTTTGTTAAACAAACATTGAAAATCCTCAACAGGGGATCATGTGTGACTGGTGTGTGTGACTGTATAAAATACTGTATATCCACTCAGATGTATGTAGTATATGTGGGAATAGTAGCCTCACAGACTGACCCACAAACTGGAGTCACAATAAGGACACACCTTATGCAAAATGTCACGGCCCTGCAGGGTTTCGTTTATTGCAGCATGCTGAAATAAACAGAGTAAGCATGACTGAAGCACTTTTACCAAACTGCATGACAACGTTACAGTAAATAAAACATAATTCATCAGTGCTGCTGTGCACACCTACTATATGACAGGCAGGACAGCGAGTGAAAGCCGCAGAGCAGAGACAAATAATGGCAGCGTGACTGGTCAAACAAGCTGCTCAGAGAGAAGTTTCCATTGCGTGTATTTCCTCTTTGTGACAGTCGCTTCACAATAGGTGTCGTTTATTGTGTTGATGCATGAACCGTGGATTATCAAATATTTAAGGAAGGCTTGAATGCAGTGTATATACCCTGCGGAGCTGTTCAATATAAAGGGTGAATTTATTTCCCTCTGAACTCAAGTGGGAGTGAAGTCAAGAGGAAGCTGATAAAAGATGCAACACACTGATGCAGCCTCGAATCACTTTGGTGTCATTAGCTGAACAAAAAGATCAGGGGGGGCCCAATTAATTATAGCAGGCTTATCGCTGTGTAAACACAAGCTCAATGGCTGCTGATTACGAAATATATGTGCATAAATCTGTCGCGCAGCTTACAGACAATGGCTTGACGATGTGTCACATTATAATGACACATGAAAGATGCAAAACAAGTCAGCCCTGCGAAGGAATGAAGATGGACTGTGGGGCATTCAGTAGCTGTTAATGAGCAGCGCAACCAGTTGTTGTGGTTGGATACTAGTCTTCCCACCAAGTCTTGAGCTATGAAAGAAATGTGAGGCGTGCTGAGAGCGAAACACAATGACCCAGATGACAGGAGAGCACTATTTCTGGAGAGACTTGTCACTCCTGTCAGACCTTCAGACGACGACGACGACATCTACCTGTCCGTCTCACCCGGCCCGGCTATGGAGCAGAGGAAGATCCCCATGGTCTGCCTGGTACTGGCTGTGATTTTCGACGTCGTCGGCATCATCCTCTTCTTCCTCGGGATCTTCGCTCCTTTGAGTTTCTGGGACTTTTTCGTGCTGTCCGGACCTCTGTTGATCTTCTTCAGCTTGTTCTTCTGGATATTCTGGTACATGGGGAACCTCACCGTGTCTGACGACGAGCTCAACCTCATCAAGACGGACATACTGTGACTACGGTGAAGAAGGACTGAGTCCGAGTCTGCTGGACTCCTTCAACATCATGTGAAGGATGATGAGGAGGGGACTGGCAGGACCGATTGGAGCAGAAGCTTCATCAAAAATCATGAGTTTGTGAACCTTCGGCTCTCCTTGAGGTTTTGCCTCAGTGAAGGATGTGTGATAAAACCAAATCCGGGCAGAAACACATTTGACTAATCCCAGGAGATAATAAAACACTCTATTCCACCCTTTGACTTCAGGGTGAAAACAACTTGTCATGTTGTATATGGACAGCAGAGATTCCTGGACTTTGTTGGAGTGGAAAATGTATTTCTCAGCACTTTCATCGGGAGGAAGCTTTTAACCTCGGGCGATCCCGACCGACTTTACTGTCTTTCAGAGGCTGTGGCAGGTTCACTTTTAGAGCAAGAGTGATAGATATGATATAAAACTAGAAAACTTAAGAAATCCATTGGTACCAACCATGTCATGCTAGCTTGTCACGAAGGAGGCTAAATAATGCTCTGACCTCAAGATATGTGAATGAAAATGGGTTCTATGGGTACCCACGAGTCTCCCCTTTACAGACATGCCCACTTTATGATAATCACATGCAGTTTGGGGCACAAAACATGCAGTTATTTGAATGCAGCAGAAAAGTGTTGTTTTCGCCTATTCTAAAATGGTGCATCTGAATATTTCTGCATTCTGAGGTCCATAAACAGTCTTGGAATTACATGAATTGGGTATCACTGTAAAGCTGAGACTCGTGTGAATCCAATGAGCCCAATTGTATTCATGTGTGATGATGTCAGTCCCCATAGTTGCCATGTCATTGTATTGAGAGCATTTTTTGGTAATTTGATCTCTCTGTATAAAATGACCTGCTGTGACCTCTAGGATAATCACAGTCTCATGAAACATTACAACCACAAACTAGAGACTTAGGGTATTCCACATGTCAAACGTTGTCTCAATGTGGTGTTTTGGAGGAATTACTGATCATTTTTATCAATACTTGAGTCGTAAAAGTGGTTAAATTTAGCACTATATATGTGTAACAAATGGTATCAACACAAAAATTGCTGCAACAATGTATGAGACATAATAGAGCATGGGGATGGCCATCATATACTTCTATCATAATGTTCTAAACCCCTATACACTTTTACTATTTATGACTAACAGAAGTTGGCACATAGTGCTGAGCTGCATCTCAAATTAATCTTCATGTTCCCAGCTTTCAGATGATGTACACCACTTCAATGTGACATCTACTGTTGACCTGCTATCTCCCCCAAGCTGTACTCCAAAGACAAAAATGTGTCTATTCAGGGTCTCAGAGGGTTAAAAAGTGCACCATAATGATGCCTCATTTATGTCATTATTATCATATATGTATATGTTGTGAGTTGATAGTTATATTTCAACATGTCCCTGTACATTTGTGTCAGATGGAGAAAGCTTTTGTGACTAAACATGCTTTGAAAAGGATGACTGTTGTTGTGTTCTTTGTGAAGCTGCGCCTCCATCAAAACTTGCCAAACAGGCACTGTGGGTTTTTTGCTCTCTGGGGTTATTTTAGTCAGATCCACCCAGTGCAGAGTTCAACAGGAAGAATAAACACGCACTCTCTCACACAGGCCGAGGTATGTAGAGAGACAGGAAACATACTCCTTCACAAAGCAATGACGCTCCGGTAATTACATGAGCTATACAGGCTTTTGCCAATTAGCAAAAAAACAAACGCTGTGCTTCAGTTTGTTCACCATAACAGCCAGTGAGGAGAATGAAACTAATACTCCTCTTCCACGCCCAATTCTTCCCCAGCCTTAATCAGCACTCAAGGCACCATTAGCTCCCTCAGACATGGAGAGTGTTATTAATGTGTCCATTTGGTTCCTGCCCCTGAGAGAGGAAATGGAGGAGAGGTGTAATGGGTCTCTCTCTGCAGAAGAGATGTATAGAAACCCTGCTGCTCAGCCCCTCCTCCTCCTCCGCGGGACACCGCGTTCACTGTTGTGCTGCAAATTCCCAAGTTGTCTTGATGGTATATGTCATTATAATCTTAATCACAACTCGTCTTGTCAATAGCATCTCCCGTGAGAGACGCAGATTACGAAAGGGTCTAACATTACATAAACATCCTGGTTGGTTACAGCTCAAATCAAATAACAGTATGATGAGGCATTGTGTTCTTTTTGTAGGTATAACGCTGAGCAGTTATTAGGTTGTGAATCCCAATATGTGGTTTGAGAGAGCTTTCGCTGACTCCCATTAGCTGTGCCGCAGCGATCACTACTCTAGTGAAAATGGGATCTACTGTCATGGTGGACAAACAAGTGCTTGTACTACAAGTACACGGAAAGTACAATAAAACACACAGATAAATGGAGACATTTTAAGGGGAGACATTACAGGAAAAAACATGGTTTTTCATGATCAAGTTTGAGATTTTGGGCTATTTTGCTTCCATAACATGTCTTCTTTCAGACTAGTGGCAAGAAAACATCCAAAATACACATTTAGGTGTTTACTTTACTACTTTGTCTATTTGCATCTGTGTATTCCTCCTAAATTCACCAAAAGTTAACAGTAGATAATACCTCATTTGCATATTCAAACATAACATTTTCAGAAGTTTCATGCCGATATATATCAGTTAGATTTTTTACCCTATTCACCTTATAGTTTTTAATATTTCAGATGTGGCGTCTTTAGATAATCTTGATTATTGAATTATATTGATTATATGAATTATTACCAGCAGATTTGTAGTATTAAAAGTACTATCCAATTGCAAAAGCAATCAATCTAATGTGTGTGAATGTATTCAGAGATAAGGACGTGTCCCATTAGGCAGCTCGTATCGATGTAAGATAAGAGATAAGATAATCCTCTATTAGTCCCACAGCGGGGAAATGTTCAGTGTTACAGCAGCAACGGGAACAACAAGAGGCATCAGTAGAAAGAAAAAAAGCAAGATGGAATATAATTAAGTAAAAAGCAAAAATAGAATAAGTTGAAAGACTGAACGGTTGATTTGTGTTGTTCTATATAAGCTGCACTCTATGCCGTTATTAATAAGCAGATAAATGCTTTGTCTGTGGGCAGATAGATGTGTCTTTATGCAGGTGATGAAGTGATGACACATGTTTATTATTCTGCTGTGTTTGTGAATACTACTTCAGCCTAAAAGCTTAAAATGGCTGGTGAGTTCATGATGTCATCTTTGGAGGATTGTGATGGAGCATGTCTCCCTCCAGTGGTTGCTGGAGTCCAAGTTACAGGTTAATGTGACTGATTCTCATGGGCCCTTCAACTATTCCCTACTAGAATAAAACACAAATAAATATTATCCTGCTCTCTTTCATCGTCCTACTGAGCGGTGTTGCTATTTTTACTTTAGCAAAAGACCTGAGTACTTCCTCCACCGCTATTATTAACAGGTGAGCTGCTTTGTTTGTAAAGGTTATTCATGCACACTTACGCACACAGTATGCATTTTCAGATTTAAAAAATCTGCCTGTGATCTTATTTTAAATTTTGGTAAGAGAAGATACCAGAATGGAATAAGATACGATAATAAGAAAAAAAAGGACTAAGGAATATGAATGAAATACAGAAAAGGGAAAGACAGTATGAGAATTTCAGTATTGTTTATTGATTACAATAATGTGATTTGCATTTTTGACCAACCAATACTTTCAGATAATTTACATATTTAATCTTATATCAAACTTCATCTATTCAATTTATGTTTCTCAGCGAGGATCATATGTTTTCATTGAGATATTTAAAGTTGTAAAAAAGACTTTTGTATTTTAGTTCAATGCAAGATACAGCTTTGGGGCGGCAACTAAGAATCATTTTAAACATTCATTTTTTTTACTTTTTTTATGCAATCAGAACAGTGAGATCTGCCTTTGCATTTATCACAGAAGATGCATATTTTTGCAAATAAAATAAAGTATTGACTGAGTTCATCTTTGCATATAAACATGCATATTAATTAGTACTAGTATTAATCAATACAAGGTTTTTGAGAATTTAATGGGAATGTATTGCAATACTCAAAATGTTCAATATTTTCTTCCACCCCTGGTAAACACTGAGTCAGTGGTAACAAACAGTAGAAATATAGATCATGTAACCTTAATCCCTGACTATTTTTAATTTAAGAATTGCTTTTAAAAAATAATATTTCCTAGTATAAGGAAAACCTATCTGCCATGGTGGCAGGAGACCTGAAATTTGTACCTGCCACAGCCAACATTTACCCTGTATTTGGCAAGTGGCAGGTGCTCATTTCATTCCCTGGTTATATATATATATATTTATAGATGTTTGATATATCAAATGAATCAAAATCAAATCACTTTTTTGACTAATAGCTGATAATTTCATCTCTATAATTGATGGTTTCATGACCTTAGAGCCACAATGACTAATATTTTGTCATAAGTGGCAAAGTATGTCATATTGCAAGAAATCGTGGACACACACAGGCTTTCTTTTTGATTATATTCTGCCTTTATGATGATTCAGACCATGTTTTATTTATGTATTTATGTATTTACTGCCTTGCCTCTGTGGACATTTTCTGTCATATAAACGTAAAATGGCTTCCCATGTAACAAGTTCAATAAGATAAGATGAGATAAGATATTCCTTTATTAGTGCCGCAGTGGGAAAATGTGCAGTGTACAGCAGCAAAGAGGACAGTGCAAAAAACAAGATGCATCAGCTAACACAGTATAAAAAAAATAGCTAAACAAAGTGTAACAAAATATGAACCATTTAAATAGAAGGAAGTATAAAAATAGGAGCAGTATATACAGTGAGAATGAAATGTAATTCCACCTGAAAATATCAGGTTATTGTCAGTTTTTGGTGTGTAAGTGATTCATTAGATAGATAGATAGATAGATAGATAGATAGGTTGGTAGGTAAGTAGGTAGGTAGGTAGGTAGGTAGGTAGATAGATAGATAGATAGGTAGGTAGGTAGGTCGGTAGATAGATAGATAGGTAGGTAGGTAGGTAGGTAGATAGATAGATAGATAGATAGGTAGGTAGGTAGGTAGGTAGGTAGATAGATAGATAGATAGATAGATAGGTAGATAGGTAGGTAGGTAGGTAGGTAGGTAGGTAGGTAGGTAGATAGATAGATAGATAGATAGATAGATAGATAGTAACTTTATTGATCCCGAGGGAAATTCAATTATTCTGTTGACTAACCTTGGTTTTATCTCCATGCTATATTCAATGTAAATAAAAAAAAAATCTGTTAACACCCTTCATCATTACTTTACACCTTTGTCAGAGGGGCCTTGACTGGTTGCACGCGCACGCGCACGCGCATGCGCACACCGTCCTCACTTCCGCCCAGGCAGTCAGTTCCCTCATGTTTACAAACAAGTGGCCTACAGATGGCAGGGTCACTCACCCTGATGATAACGAGGCCTGCAGACTGACAGGATAGCACAGGATTACAGACCTGCAGCATGAAGTAGGTCTGTCTGTCTGTCTGTCAGGTGCAACAAGGGTGTTTGCACTGATTATACAGACTCTAACAATGATAATTTCAAAAGATAGTTAACCTCAAACATTACAAAGTAACAAGATGCTGCAAAAGGGGCCACATGCAAAACCAGTGCATGGATTCTGTAGTGGAGGAGGAAGAAGACCCATCATGCACTACTGTGGCTTCTTTTGCTGCAGCTTTCAACGTGCAGAGACTGAAGAGAGAAGATGCATCCTGCAAAAAAATCATCTCACACATGTGCTGGTTTCCTGTTTTTCACACATGATCAGTGGGTGATATCGATGCATGATGACATATTATCGCTGTAGTGATTATTGTGGCATCAGGCTAAAGAATGCTTTTGTCCATCAGTCCATCTTGTTGCTAAATAATAATTAATGTGCTGCTAAAGACATGTAAATCCAGAGGACAGATGGTAATTTTGTAATGGGTTATGTGTGAATAATGGTGATGTGTTTTGTTTTTTTTGTCTGCTGATGGGTCTCACTTGTCTGTCTGTCTATGGGAACAGTATGTTTATTGTATAGGCGGTGAATACTTAAATACTTATAGGCAAGAATACTTAATAATACTTGTCTTAAGTGTATCTCCATCAAAAGATTAAGTACAAGTAGGCCTATAAGCCAAGAATACTTAGACTTTTCTGTATACTTGTCAGTACGATAAGTATATCTCTGATAAGTACATAAAAAGTATACTACTCCATATGGCTATTAGACTATACATTCCTCAACCCTCTTCCTATAGGCTAATACATTACTTATGCAATCTGCAACCTAATTTTTAAAAAGTGAAAAACAAACAGATCAGAAATCCATAAGCTACTATTCTTTTTATTTTTTTTAAACAATATTTTTATTGAATTTTACATATAGACATATATACATATATACACAGACTGACAATATTAATAATTAAATTATACAATGAAATGTTTAGTCAGAATTTCAAAGAAAGAGAGACATGACATTTCATGTATTTCACTTATCTAACAAAGAAAACAAATAAAATAAAAAATAAGAAAATAAATAAATACCTCAAAGAAGAAGAAGAAAAAAAAAAACAACAACATAACACAACATCCATAGGCTACTATTAGCCAGTTGATGCATAAACATCAATTCAATCAATACGATAATGTTGCCATAGACACACTTTTTCTCAAACTGAGCTGCCTATGCATTCAAAATGAATTTCAGTGCAAACTGACAATAAAATTGCATCGTATCGTATCGTATCGTGACTGATTTTGCACGTGTAAACCAATTGCTCCATTCCACTTATTTTCCTGTGAGGTTAAAAATCCACTCCTTACTTCTCACCAAAGCAAGCATATGCGCGTATTGCTGCTACTACCACCTCAACCGACCTTGAAAAATCTGTCCTCGGGATTAATTCTCTTACCTGATTGGCTGCAGTCACAGACCCGCATCGGCTTCCTGCATTCTCATTGGTTGAGCGCGCCTGTCAGTCAAAGTGAACACCGCCCCTCTCTCGCTCTGTTTGGCTGGATCTCTCCGCTTACCCTTTCTCTCGGCGGTGGGTCGGAGCCGCTGTCCCTGCTGGCCTCGCATGTTTCCCCTCTTAAATTCCTGAATTTGATGCCCCATTTGTAAGATTTAAATCATTTAAACGCCTCTGTAAAAACCCCACAGTCCACACACACCGGTGTTTTATTTTCACCCCAGTAATTTGGCTGTTTTTTAAGACTTTAACCCCCCCTAAAAACACAAAAACATGGCCGTGGTGGTGAGCGGCGGATCGTCTGGGCCGGTTGCCCGGCTCGAGGGCCGTGAATTCGAATACATGATGAAGAAGCGCTCGGTGACCATCGGCCGGAACTCGTCTCAGGGCTCCGTGGACGTGAGCATGGGCCACTCCAGCTTCATCTCCCGGAGGCATCTGGAGATATTCACCGCGAGCAGCGACGACGGAGGAACCGGCGGCAGCGGGGACTTCTACCTGAGGTGTCTCGGTAAAAACGGGGTGTTTGTAGACGGAGTGTTCCTCCGACGAGGCGCCCCTCCTCTGCAGCTACCACGAATGTAAGTTTTGAACATGTATGTGGTTGCTAGGCGCTATAGTAGCTAAGCACAGCACAGCACAGCTATAACAGTCAACAAGGTTTATAGTGGCTAGCAAGAGAGGGGTCGAGAGAGGACCACGTGTTTTAGCATGTTAGCAACAACTCCTGCATCCTGTCCTCCTAAAAATACCATTTTCTTTGTTGATATTCTTCTTAGCAACAGTGTGAAATAGCCTCCAGCCTTCTCTAATCATCCCCCCACTGTGGTTATACTAGCAGCATTCCTCTGTGTGTATTATAGCCAGAATAACTAAGCTAACTCATAGCTACTATTGTTGATATTGACTAGTTTTTCTGTCACGTGGACACTCTTAAGTTAAAGTATATGTAGTGATACTGTAAACATTCGTCCTTGTTGTCATGCAAACATGGTTGATTTGCTATAGCAGCTTCATCTGTAGGTAGTTTGTGAATGGAGCTCCTCTCTCGACCCCTAACTAAACGTAAACAAACCCAGCCCGTCACCGCCCTACCGGCTCACTCACAACACAACAGTAGAGAGACTGCTGGAGGACTTTTGGCCTCTATTCAAATGAGTCGAAGTCATGCTAGCTGATGTATTTCACTAATTATTTCTTAACATTAACCATTAAATAACAATTTGACCCCTGATAGTTCATTTACAAGTTAAATAAGTAGTTTTTTCCCATAGAGTTTGGCTTAAAGGTCCCATATCAAGCTCATTTTCAGGTTCATACTTGTATTTTGTGTTTCTTCTAGAACATGTTTACAATGTTCAAAAAAAATCTTTATTTTCCTCATACTGTCTGCTTGATTATACCTGTATTGACCCTCTGTCTGAAATGCTCCGTTTTAGTGCATTTCAATGGAATTGCATTGCCTGGCAACAGTTTGGGTCCTTGTTTACTTCCTGTCAGCTGATGTCATTAACATACACTGCAACCAGGATATAAACTGGGACACATTTAGAATGTTTACGTTTAAAACCGTGTAATGGTCTAAATATTGTATGTTTGTGACATCACAAATGGACAGAAATCCTAACGGCTTGTTTCAAACGCACAATTTCTGAATACGGGCTGTGTGTATTTCTCCGTATATTGAGCGCTTCGATACTTTCACAGTATTTATAAAGAACTTAAACCTGCTTTATAATATAAAATACATGAAAATCTTACTTTTTACAATATGGGACCTTTTAAAAGAAAGTTCCCTGAGCTATGTTGTTGCAGGTTGCAGCCTGTGCACCGTGTCATTGTTTAACTTTGAGGATTGTTGATAATGTGCTGCTTTCTAAACAAACATTTATCACACAGAGGAGTCTATACCGCTAATCTGTACTTAACTTTACACACACTTTAAAAATACACAATTCAAATGATTATGATTATTTCAATATTTGCTTTGATTAAAAAAAATCTTGGCAAGCTGCTTAGAGCAACCTAGACGTTTTTTTCCATAGAGGTTGGTTTAAAAGTAAGTTCCTGAGCTATAATAATAATAATCTCTATTTGTATAGCACCTTTCTAAACATAGTTACAAAGTGCTTGCACAGATACATTGAAATACAGACAAAATAGAGACAACAATAAAAGAACAAAACATAAAGACCAAATAATGAGAACACCAAAAAACCCGTAGCCAGTGGTATCAAAACAATAAGTTACTACACATAAGCAAAAAGAGGACAATATAAGTTGTGTATGTAATATATGTTACTGCAGATTGCAGCCTGTGCACCGTGCCATTGTTTAACTTTGAGGATTGTTGATAATGTGCTGTTGTGAAACGTGCTGCTTTCTAAACAAACATTTATCACACAGGAGGAGTCTATACCCCCTAATCTGTATTTAACTTTACTAATGGGTTGTAAAACATTTGATTTCCAGAATATAATGTGCTGCTTGGTTTGGATGTAGGCCATGTTTGGATGGCTGAAACAGATAAGGTGAAATAAACATCAGAGATGCTTTGCTACAAGCAGAAACTGCAGGAGCAACTTAGGACATGGTGTTGCAAGTTCCTCCTCTAGATAGTATTCATTGGTGGCAGGGTGATCAGAGCATTCACATTGTTGGGAACCCTTCTGCATCTTCAGCAGGTATCTCATGATAGTTCATTTACAAATTAAATAAAACGTTTTTTTCCATAGAGGTTGGTTTAAAAGTAAGTTCCTGAGCTATAATAATAATAATAATAATAAGAACAATAATAATCTTTATTTGTATAGCACCTTTCTAAACATAGTGCTAAACAAGTGCTTGCACAGATACAATGAAATACAGACAAAATAAAAACAACAATAAAAGAACAAAACATAAAGACCAAATAATGACAAAACTAAAAACCCGTAACCAGTGGTATCATAACAATAAGTTACTACACATAAGCAAAAAGTGGACAATATAAGGTGTGGAGAAAAGGTACACCAAGCTGTTGCCTTACGGAGTTAAAAAAAAAAAAGCCTTTTTATAAAAATGGGTTTTTAAAAGAGATTTAAAATTGGTAGTAGAGCTAGCTAACCTGAGGTCCCCAGGTAGGCTGTTCCACAGTCCAGGGGGCATTGATGGCAAAGGCCTTTGGTCACCAGCCTAGACCTGGGTACAACCAGTATAGAGCCAAGTCAGAGGATCTCAGGTTAAGCGGTGGCACATAGGGTGTAAGGAGCTCAGTGATGTAGCTTGGTGCCAAACCATGTAGCTTGCTATGTTGTGCAGGTTGCAGCATGCAACCGTGCCATTGTTTAACTTTGAGGATTGTTGATAATGTGCTATTGTGATACGTGCTGCTTTTATAAACAAACATTTATCCCACAGGAGGAGTCTATACTAAACTGTACTTTAACTTTACTAATGGGTTGTAAAACATTTCCACAAAATAATGCGCTGCTTGGTTTGGATGTAAGCCATGTTTGGGTGGCTGCAAAACAGATAAAGTTACAGATGAATTCAACAACAGAACACAAATCAACTGTTTTGATAATAAGATTGATCATTTATTAAGCTTAAATGGCAAACATTATCTGGTCCCAACTTCTCAAATGTGAAGATTTGCTGTGTTTGTATCAATGTAAACCAAATGTCTGGGTTTTATATTGTTAGTTGGAAAAAACAAACAATTTGAAGTAGAGCTGAAATAAATACTTAGCTGATGGACCACCAATTTTGCTAATCATTTTAAATCATTCAGTCATTTATCAAACAAAAAAGTGCAATCAAACATTTGTTACATTTTTCTTTTACATCATTGAGTATCTTTGGGTGTGTTGGTTGTACAAAACAAGCAATTTGAATATGTCAATGTGGCCAGTGGGAAAAATGTCACTTACAGTTTTCACTCTTTTCTGATATTTTAAATGATCAATCAGTTAGTTGAAACTTGTAATTGACAATGAAAATATGTGTTAGCCCCACAAATAGAATTGAAACTACAAAACCGGAAAGAGAAGATCATGTCTGGCGGAGAAAAAATAATAAAACAAACCAGCTTGTTTACATTTTGTCCAGATGGATATATTTGGGATTATAGCACGCCAAAAAGTGGTTGCAGTTTACTCACTAAAGTGACTTGTAATAGTAGACAAACCTGCTAAGACAAGCCAGACTTCCCACACTGCTCTCAGCTATTGTGCAATCTCTCAATGTGAAACCACATTTTTTTTGTACTGCATAAACAAAAAGCTTGTTTTGACTTTTCTGAACCACCGAATTGGCCCTTTTGCACAAAAATATGGTCAGTAGCTGAACATGTTTGTGTTTTCAAGGTTGGTAGTTGAATCAATTCCTGCTCTGCTGTTAGCCACATCATACATGTATACCAATGCATTTCATTAGCAGGCACCACGATGCAACAGAGAAGGAGCAGTAGTGGTTTCAGGTTCTCGTATTGATCTGCTGATAAAGAGCTTTTAATCAGCAGCAGTCGTTACAACATGGACTTCCATAAGTAAGACACCTAGCACAGGCTCACACGCTTTACTGTAATCCTCAAACTAGAGGCGACACTTAGGCGACCCTCAGTGTCCCCTATAAGACCGCTAAAGCAGCAGATTGACAGCATGAGAGAACTCGCATAGCTGTGGCCCAGGGGACAGGTCGGTTGTATTCCAGGGATTCCTCTTTGGTGACGTAAACAGACCGAGCAGAAAGGGAACAGCCTACCCTTCCCCTTTTCTCCCTCCCCTCCCCTCCCCTCCCTGTCCTCTCCCACACCCGCAAATCCTCTCCCAAGTTGGTGCTCTTCCTGTCTTGTCAGTCTTCTTTTGTTTACATTCCTTTTTTTGCGTTGTGAGTGGGGGTAAAAATCAAGCGAAAGTATTTTCAGTTGACCAAGCTTTGTTTGTTGCCGTCCAGTGCTCACACAGCTTAGCAGCATAGCAACTGTGTGTTTGTGGTTTTGGAGTTCAGGCCTCATTGTTCATACAGGAGAAAAAATAGGGTCGATGAGGAGGCTTCAATGAATGCATGCTTTGAGGGGGGATACTCAACAACGTGGACACAGCTTCCCATACCATTGAGCCTCACTCAGACAATTAAACATGTTGTTGGATCCTAAGCCTTGTTTACTCACTCTTTGATCAGACATGAAACTCTTCTGACTAGATTTTATCAGACTATTCCATAGATATGTAAATATTTGAGCAACTAGATATCGGAAAAAGGCATTGTTTTTGTATTGTGTTGAAGCACGGGTATCTTCTTGGTATCAACATCTAAAATTTTCAAACCATAACCATGCCCCTTCATCAAACAATTTTGGCGTTGTTTTGGTCATTCAAACGCAAAAATGCAGAACATTGCTTGTCCAAGCTTGTCAAATGTGAGGTTTTATATCATTGTAAAATGTATCTCTTTGGGTTTTGAGCTGTTGGTTGGACATTTATAAACTAAACACGTAATGATTCATTGATACAACAACCAGTAGATTAACTGATAGTGAAAACAGTTGCATTTCTATGGATCAGTTAACATTCATTGCCACTAAAAACCTGTTGTAATGGTAATGAGAATGTTAAGACGTCTGATACTCTTCTCAAAACCCCTCCCAAAAACAACAATAAACAAACATTTAGTCTATAGCATGAAGTAACAGAGACTGCCAAATATCAAAAGTTAGCATCTAATATACAGTCAAAATTTTCTTCCATTTGGTTCAATTGTTGTTTTTTGATCAGCGTGTTCATTTTAGACTATTTTATTTTGGGAAAATCTTCTTATAAGGCTGCTTGTGTTACTACAACGTTAACCACTGATGCATTTGAGAAGTCTGTCTCGTCTTAAGAACATGCATATATTCCTCAAACCAAGGTATTGAGAAAAGTATTGTTTTCCGAGTGATTTTATAGCAGAGACTGTCTGCTTCCCATGGAAAAAAAAGACCACATCCATTAATATACAAAAAGTGAAATAAAACATCAACCTTTACGGAAAAGGAGCAGACACCATTAAGCCTGTCACAATAGCTCATTTTGTTGGACAAACTATATTATTGTCATTTTAAGACCATTTTATGCCACTGATACAATGATAATATAATAGCATAATAATGCAAGTATTTCCTTTTTAAAAGAGCAATAATTCTTAAGAATATCCAGGCATTGCAGTTCGAATTTGAAATTGTTTTAAATATTAAAAAATAAAATAAAACCCCACAACCAAAACAATGAATAAAATGAACTCTCGGGCTCTGTTAATAAAAAATGTCTACACAATGCCCAAGTCTTGTAATGGTAGGTTAAAAAACAGCTGTTTATTCTGGCATCATGTTAGGCTAAAATGTTGGTGACATTCTTATGTAAATCACCACAATTGCATTCAACAAAGGCCATGTATTTAATGAGTGTGTATGTTTTCTAGGCCACTATTTTACTAACTTTAGCTAAATTGATCATGGTATGAGATGATCTGAGTGGCCTACCACCTCTGCTAAAAAAAAATATCCCATTGGGAATATATTGGGTTTGAAAAAAAGTTGGCTTTTATCACCACTGAAACCCTGACGTAATGGAAAGATCTTTTTTAAAAGTCACGTGACATACTAAAATCTAGGCCCACACAGTCTAAACCAACTCATGCTGCCTATGTAATATACTATATACAGTCCTCATTATTCAATATTCAGTATCAAAGTTGCTCTAATGTGAACCAATATTTATATTAGAGCATACAGTGGTGCTCATTGTCAGCATGGTGAAACACAGACAAGCACACAAAGGAACAAGATTTTGTTTTTGATATTTTATTATTTATTGATATATTTAGATATCCCTGTCCCCACTCTGTCAGTTCTCCTCAGCCCGCTAGATATTGAGAAGTGCTCTGATGTTATTTAAAGGATCTTCCATAACTGTCTGATCCACAGTGAAGTCTCTAGCCTTCCTGAAAGGGCGCTTGAGAGGGAACATGCACAATGCAAAGTGTCTCCCCTCACCAGTCTGGCTCCAGGAAGTGTTTCAGTCTCCTCCTGTGAGCGGCAAAGCTAATTTGAGATGTAGGTGTCGGGGATACAGTTCTCTCAGCAGATGCCAGCTCTGTGAGGGCCCTGGCGAACAAAACTGCTGTGCCTGGCACTCTTTAACTGGATGAAAACCAATGTGTGCCTGCTCCGTCTCCACGGTGTCGGACCGCCTGATCCTAACAGTGATTTAGAAGAGTTCCTTCTATTCACTGGTATCTGGGAATGGGGAAAGATTTCCCATGATAGTTTCCCTTCATCCATCATATATATATATATAAAAGTCTTCCGTACACCAACGACGAGTCAAAACATTTTAATTAAAAGGAATCCACCCTGAAGCGTGCTCCTTTTCTCTTGGCAACATCCTTGCATTCCTGAGTCCATTTTGTTGGTTGTTGTAGTATTTTAATTCCACTGCATATCAGATGGAGAAGCAATGATGATAGAAATGTTGCATTCATTTAAAACAAGTAATTAAGTAAGAAACATGTCATTCTAGATAAAGATAGAGCTGTCACCTTTTCAACAAATCAAGTTTGAGCTAGGGGTGTGTGATATATCAAATATGCTCAATGTTGGTCTGTCCTCGATCAAAGAAATTCTTAGTTGACTAACACTCATACGGTTTTGTCGACTAATCCATTAGTTGATTTAATCAACAGATTCACTTTAAATCTCGTGTTTACCAGAGATGTTTCTTGGAAATAAGTCATTCAGCATGAAAAAAATATGTAAAAAATGACTAATCGACTCAAGAAATCTCAGTCAACTAAGATCAAAATGACAGACTAAGGGGGAGCAGCCCTAAAATGATATAAATAATAAAATCTATAAAATGAGGACAAATGCTCATCAGAAGTTTCTAGAGCCCAAAGTGTCACCTTCTGGTTGCTTATAAAGTTTTAACAGGAATAAAGAAACCCAAAGAATTTCAGTTTATAATAATAAGAGACAGAAATCGTCACACTGGAGAAGCTGGAACTTACAAATATTTGACATTTCGATGGAAGATGCCTGCCTGAATATTAAATGATAAATAAAACAAATGATAATTGTAAAAAACACAATTACTGCGAGCAAAATGTATTTCAGAGAAAACTTGAATTTCAATTGTGTGAATAATTAGTCAAACTTGATGATAATGAACATATTTCCAAAGACTAATCTGACTTCAGAATGACAGTACACCAGCTCAGAGTGTCACTCAGACAATATCAGTACATCCTGAGGTGGAATTTCAAAATAAAAGCCCAAAAATAAAATGTCTCAAGAGCAATGGTTCCCTCTAAATTCTGATTAGTTTACTGGAATGATCACGCTGGTATGTCAAATGCATCGAAGGGTTAAATCAAGCTGTTCATTTAGATAAAATTTGAAAATATCAAGATATATATTGTATATTGTGCATAGCTTAAAAATATTGCAATATTAGGTAAGCCATATCGCCCAGCCCTAGTTTCAATGAATGAGAACTCACTCACACGCAGTTCATGTTGCCTAATCTTGTACATTACTCTGTAGAATTGACATACTTTGGTTCATTTGTGGTTAATTTGTGGTTCCTTTGCTGCCTCACTGAGTGACACGCTAATAAGAAATGACTTCTATAGGCTAACAGATACTGTGTTTTTGAGGCCAATACCAATATACATTTTTGAGTTTTTACAAGCTTCTCAAATGGTTCGGTGTCATGATTATCAGCTCGGCACGGCTCGCTAGTTTTCCCATTTTTGCATTAATGAGGAGGAGAACAATAATAACCTACTTTACTGAGGGAAACAGGACATGCAGTAGATCCATCCTAAAGGCAGAGAGAGGCAGCCTCATTGGGCCACAATTCAATGCAGCAACAAGACATTTAAAGGAAAATGGAACAAGTCCTTACCCTATTTTCTGCAGTGTGCTGAAAGTCATGTAGGAAAGATTCAGAGGATGTTTGGTACAAGAGAAGAGTGAAATAAGTTCCACAGTGGTTTAAATAACAGCTTTAGCTTTATGTATTGATTATTTTCATTATTAATTAAGCACCCAATAATATTTGATGTATCACGTTGCTTATAAACTGTCCAAGATTGGCAAAAAAAAAGGACATCATTTTTTCCCCAGAGTCCATTGTCACGTCTTTGTATTGCTATTTTTTTTGTCTAATAGTCCAAAACCTAAAGATGTTCAATTTATAATGATATTAAACACAGAAAAGCAACAAAATCCTCACATTAAAGAGCTAAAAGTAATGAATATTTACCATTTAATACTTAATAAATCACTATAATTAGCAAAATTATTGTCAACTCATTTTCTGGACAGATAAATCAACTAATTTTTTTAAGCACCAATCACAGAAGAGAAGTGCAATACCATTAGATGCATGTTTTCCAATTGTTGACATGCTGCTGAGGCTAGTGCGCTTTGAGCATGTCTTTATATTTACCACTCCGCCTAATTTAGGCCTGTCCTCCATTGAGGCCACCGGCGCTCCCCAGAGCGGTCGCAGCAGAGCAGCTCCAGTCTGTGCTTCGGTCCTCTGCAGTGTGATAACGTGAAGCTAGCTATCGGTGCTAATCCGCTGGTTTTTGCTGCTTCCAACAAAGATTTTCAGGCGCTGTGGAGGAAGGAAGGAGCTTCATCAAGCCATTGCAATCAGTATTCAAATTTAATTAACTTACACGTTGTCTCTCTCGGCTAATTAAAGTCAGTCAGAGGATCTACCACAGCTGAGGTTTATGTGGTGTTATCATCAAGCGCTCACTGATTTGATTCTGTTTTCATCAACGGTTAAAAAAAAAAAGTCCTCTTTTTTAAATTCTGTGTCTGTTTTTCTGTTGCAGGTGCACTTTCAGGTTCCCCAGTACAAATATCAAGATCACATTCACAGCCCTGTCCAGTGGGAAGAAAATGAAGCGCGAAGCTCCAGAGTCCCCAGTGAAACCAGTACAGCCCCAGATCTCCCCGCTGACCATCAACATTCCAGACAACATCACTCACCTAATGAGCCCCCTGCCGTCGCCCACCGGCACCCTAAGGTACTCGCTTCTGATAATTATTACGTATTACGTTCAAAGGTGTATTTGTGCAACTCACAGCAAATATCTATTAGCATTTAGCATTCATTTACCTCTCTGGTTTGGGGCTACTTGATTAAGATTGAAGAATGAAGATTAATCCATACATTTGATCAAGTTGGAGGTAGTTTTAGTTAATAAATTGTAGGGTTGCTCGATTTTGGCAAAAAATAATAATCACGATTATTTTGGTCAACATTGAGATCATGGTTATTTAACACGATTACTCACTGACCTTGGAAACATCATGCATTGAGAAAGAAAATGTACATTTTAAAGTTAAATACACCAATCTGGTGCACTTTGAGAGCAAAATGAAGAGGGAAGATCTATAAAGATCGTTCCGCTCTTGTTAACAATTTAAGATCACACCCACAAAGCGTAGTAAATGAGACGGGGTCCAATGTATTTCCAACATCGCCGCAGACCATGCATGGCGAACAGTCCGCCTCGGTTGACAGTCGCTCCTCGCTTCAGGGAGAGATGGCGTAGCGAGAGCTGAAGGCGAGGTCCGTGTGAGGGGTGCTGTAAAGCTCATGGCCAGAGCACCTTCACCCCGGGCCTTTCCAAACCGACATAGAGCCGTAGAGTCCCACGAGAGGATCCTCCCACACCGAGCAGCCGTCCCCTGAACCAGCAAGCGGGGCGAAATTGCACCTATATAAAGGAAAGGGTTGCGCTGGATTTACAACACAAAAAGAGAACGTTGAGAACATTGCGAAGGGGAATGCGACACAATAATCATTTTATCTTGATTATCTTGTTTTCATAATCGTTAGAAGCCAATTTATGATTGAAAATAAAAGTTGACTAATCTACTAAATTGAAAATTCAGTAAGAAAAGTAGCAACTTATTTTACTTTTGAATTTGTCTCCATCTTGATAAAGGTGGACTGTGACAACACCAGGGACTAGGGATGGACTGATCCGACTTTTTCAGTCCCGATAGCGATACCTGGGCTTTCGGTATCAGCCCGATACCGAGTACCGATCCAATACCAGTGTTTAATTAATACGCTTTACGCCTCACTGTGTAGAAGTGACTGGGATCATTCTTTTATGTGTAGGGAGATATCAGGCTTCACTTAAACATTGCTTTCCTAACTTTGTCAAAACAAAATGTAACAAATAAATACATAGATATACATTTAATGAATTGTTATTTATTATTAAAATAATAAATCGTACACCAGCAACTTGGTAAAAAATCTTAAAAATTAAGGAATAGCAAGTCAAGTGTCAACCTTTTTAATGCAACAACAAACTGGTCAAAACTTTAACAGGAATTAGGATTAACAGGAATACCCGATCCAGCTATTTGAGTCAGTATAGGCCCGATATCCAAATCCGGTATCGATAGCGGTGCATCCCTACCAGGAAACATGATGGAAATAAATCCAGGACAAAGTTTGATATGTTGTATTTTATACATTTATTTGTCAATTAACCAAATCTCAAAGTAGTGCTGCAATTTACTTCACGGGAAAAGGAAATAGTAAGTTCAGGACTTATTTTCCACTAGTTCTGTAAAAGATCCCAGATCAGTGCACAGTTGTTGTTAAAGTCACTCCCACTCTGCCTCTAGTTGACCTTGAGATGTCAGCTGACCTTGACATGGCCCCTCTGTGGTGATCAGCTTAGGCTTAGTCCAGCGACTGCAGGGCTCAGAGAGGGAGGCGCCTCCATCTCAGACTCTTAGATCCTCTCAACCCCTGATCTCAGCCAGATGGCTACAAACCAGCCAGGTTTCTCCTGTCATACTGGTCCCAGTTGAAGGTTATATGATAAAATGTGTTTACTGTTGGCAAATAACCAGTCAGCGTAACAAAAGAGGCAGCAGGTGTAGCACATGTGGGAATCCTGAGCGGCTGCTTCTTTGTTTGGTTTACCAACATCCCTGGTGTCCCCTGAGTGCTGAAATAGACATTAAATATGGAAATGCTCCTTTACATTAAGTCTCTTCATCCCCTTGGTTGTTCAAGTCTATTAAACGGATAATTAGACTCAATTAAGATTTGAATGTGTTGTTGCTTTAGGCCTGATAGTGGCTCCTAAAGCGACTGCAGTATTTCCACACAATCTGGGAGGTAGGGCCATTTGCATAGATGTCGGCCAAAAGCGCGCCACTGCAGCACTGCGGAGGAGAGAGCCAGGGAACCGAACCGTGCCACTTCTGGGAAATGCCAGGCTTAATCCAAACCTACTGTGTGTTGTTTGTTTTCTTGATTTAGTGTAAATGATCTTTACGGTTTTGTTTCTGTGTTTTTCTCCTGCAGTGCTGCTAACTCGTGCCCCTCCAGCCCGCGGGGTGCCGGCTCTTCAGGCTACAGGATGGGT
Source organism: Sebastiscus tertius (assembly GCA_916701665.1). Taxonomy (NCBI): domain Eukaryota; kingdom Metazoa; phylum Chordata; class Actinopteri; order Perciformes; family Sebastidae; genus Sebastiscus; species Sebastiscus tertius. The sequence goes on along the minus strand of CAKAOH010038218.1, from coordinate 65,289 downwards.
GGACGAATAGTCAGCTCTGCGGAGCTGCAGCTTCTAAATGAAAATTCCCAGCCTGAGAACGACAAAGACGCCTCTGGAGGAGACAGTCCCAAGGTGAGAGGACGAATAAAGTCCAGTCACTCTGTTGGGAGAAGATTTCATCATGTATTTCACTTCACCAGTGTCACGGCTCTCTTGTCACATTTGACTCACTGTGGCCTCATTTTCACTGCAATAAAAAAAAAAAATATATATATATATATAAAGTCCTGCATCTCTATGGAACCAGCACAATCATAGCTAGAAGTAGAGAGAACTTAAATACGTCTTTGTTCAGTATGACACAATTACAATGCCATAAATCATAAAGGAAGAAAAAAAATGCAACTTGAATTTCATTGATGATTTATTTTACAAACATTTTTTTTTAAGTTCCCACAAGTGTTACCAAGATTGGAAAAAAATGAGGTTCCACTTGCTATACATATTGAACTATTTACATTTTTACATCCTCTGCTGTCCTCTCCTCTCTGCTCCGTGTAAACAGCCTGCAGTTCAGCCAAATATTCACTGAATTTTTATCATGTGACAGTTGGTCTCAGCCAAGTCATTCATGGCTTCCCAGTTGCGCTGAGGAGCGCAGAATTTAATGGGTGTTTTTTTTTTTTACAGGATGTGGTTAGTTCAAACAGTTTATATTGGCTAACATCTAGAATAAAGTGATTTTGATGAAATATCACTACAGTATTTCAAGCCTAGATTTGGTTGTTTTCCCTGACGGAAGTGAACGTCACAAAGACCACGGAGACCGTCAGAAATTTGATAATCCAACGATACGTTCTGTTTTTACAGTTTCGGCAACTGGTAATTTGTTGTCAATCGATTAAAATATTTAATCACAATTAATCGCAAATTAATCACATTTGTTTTATCTGTTCAAAATGTACCTTAAAGGGAGATTTGTCATGTATTTAATACTCTTATCAACATTGGAGTGGGCAACAATGCTTGCTTTATACAAATATATGTATATATTTATTATTGGAAATCAATTAACAACACAAAACAATGACACATTTTGTCCAGAAACCCTCTCAGGTACTACATTTAGCATAAAAAAATTGATCAAATCATAACATGGCAAACTGCAGCCCAACAGGCAACAACAGCTGTCAGTGTGTCAGTGTGCTGACTTGACTATGACCTGCCCCAAACTGCATGTGATTATCATAAAGTGGGCATGTCTGTAAAGGGGAGACTCGTGGGTACCCATTGAACCCGTTTTCATTCACATATCTTGAGGTCAGAGTTCAAGGGTACCCTCTGCAAATGGTCATGCCAGTTTTTCCTCGCCAAAATTCGTCATTTAACCTCCTTCTCAACAAGCTAGTATATCATGGTTGGTACCAATGGATTCCTTTACAACTGAGCCCACTACAACCTAAAAATAGCAAGTTGGGTTAATGTGTTAAAGAAATTGGTGGCGTTAAAACAAATTTGTGTTAACGCGTTAATATCGTGTTAACTTTCACAGCCCTAGTAATTTGGCATTAATCAATTAGTTGATTGAAAGAAAATTAAAAAGCAAATATGTCAAGCTGAATTGTCAAACGTGTGCTGGTTGCATCTTCTCCAGTGTGAGCATTTTCTGCTTTTCTCTGCTTTATATCATTGTCAGCTGAATATCTTTGGGTTTTGGACTTTTGGTCGGACAAAACAAAATGTCATCTTGTCATCTTGTCATCTTGGGCTCTGGAAAACTGCGATTAACCGATAATGAAAATAATTGTTAGTTGCAGACCAAAGTGATTTAAGCCATATTGTCTAATGTCTATAAATAGTTCTGGCAACTTTAAGTGATGAATTACACTTGACAGCTGAAAGATGACATGAGGCCTCGATTCATACATCTGTATTTCTCCTCTGCTCCACAGGATGACTCCAAACCTCCGTACTCCTATGCACAGCTGATAGTCCAGGCCATAACTCTGGCTCCAGACAAGCAGCTCACACTAAACGGAATCTACAATCACATCACAAAGAACTACCCCTACTACAGGACTGCAGACAAGGGCTGGCAGGTGAGTCTGTCAGAACGCACTTTGACTGTCGGCATGATAAATATAAAAGACCTGGTGAAGAGTCTCTGCACCAAAACCTCAGTGTTTTGCCTTGAAACGGTGTGACAAAATGACCCATTTAAAACATCAATAACAGTGTAACCTCCTCACCACGCTGTCTTTTCCTCTGTCGCAGAACTCGATCCGTCACAACCTGTCGCTGAACCGTTACTTCATCAAAGTGGCGAGGTCGCAGGAGGAGCCAGGCAAAGGCTCCTTCTGGAGGATAGACCCGTCCTCAGAGGGCAAGCTCATCGAGCAGGCCTTCAGGAAACGAAGGCCCCGGGGCGTCCCCTGCTTCAGGACCCCACACGGACCCCTCTCCTCCAGGTCTGCTTCCAGCCCGCTGTCACACACACACTGTCAGCTCCTGCTTTGATTCACACAGTCATTCAATTTAACTGTTTGCAACTAATTGAATGTATCTTGTGTTTAAGTTTAAGGGGTTTCAGCCTAATTTGACAACATTTTACAAGATTCAGGACTCCCATTTAACAACAAATCCCATGAAAAGAAATTGATCCCTCTAACAAAATGTTGCTCCAGTTATTGTTATTCTGATAACAATAACGACGGTTGTTAACTTGATGTGTCTGTCTGACCCTCAGGAGTGCCCCGGCGTCTCCCAATCACTCGGGGGTTCTCTCCGCTCACTCCAGCGGCGTCCAGACCCCCGACAGCCTATCACGAGAGGGCTCCCCGGTTCCCCTGGAGCTGGACACCTCCTCGGCTCCCGCCACGACCCCCACCGCGGTGGTCCAGCCCAAACTGGCAGTCATCCAGGAAGCACGCTTTGCACAAAACACACCAGGTATGAGACCCTCTCTCTCTCTCCCTCTCCCTCTCTCTCTCTGTCTCTCTCTTAACATGGTTGACTGTGAGGCTGTCTGAGTGTCTTTTTTGGTTTTCAGTAGAGCTGCTTCAGCTTCTGTTGATTCTGGCTTCGGTCCCGGTTCTCTGCCACAACACGCTCTTCATAACATTTACTTATCTCATTGTCAAGTTGATTCTAGTCAGCTTTTCCTTAAGGTGCATACAAACATTTGTTTTTATCAGGTAGATTCACTAGTTAAACACAAGTATTAACTAAAAAGTTATGTCTTGTAACACAAATCTCATCAGTAGATTTCACTGTAAAACTATAGAAATATCGTAAAATTGTATTGACATTCACATTATTTGTTGGAACACTTTATTGTTATTACATGTCTTGTTAAACCGTTTGGGCCAGTGGGCAATTTTTAAAACAGCAGTTTTCCACATGAACATCTTAATTTGATACTTTTGACGACTAACTTTGAAAAAGACCTCAAACATTTTATTACCTGACTTGAATGTAAATACATATAGATCCCTGGTTTGTTTCTTCTGCTGCTGTTAGTTTTCTTTTCCCATCTTTATCTTTCCAACACACTGTTACAAATGCTTTGTTTTAGTGTTACCTGGTATACCGATACTAGAAAAGTTATCGCGATACCCTGCCGTTAAAAACGATACCCCGTTTTATTAGTAGGGATACTTTAAGAATGACACTGTTTTAATACAGTATGAGCTGTGAGTTACGTCGATGTGCGACCGCAAGACCATGTGTGTGTGCAGTGCACTGCTTTAAAGGACGACATTAGGATTGTATGAACATTATATAAAACATAGAAAAGTTATAAGATAAATAGAAATAAGATGAAAGAATAGGAAGAAAGAATAGAGATGAAATGTAAATATGTGTGCATTATCAAAAATAAATGCAAATATAAAGTTAACTATCAGAAATCACAAACTCAAATATAGGGGACATCAGATTACTTTTTTTTAATGAATACTGATAATGAATGAAAAATGATTTTAAATTAATAAAAAAATAATTTGAAGTTCCATGTTTTAAGTATTATTTCATTACTTTTCCTGATGTTTTAGATGTTTGCCGTGGTATCGTTCCAGTATCGGTAATGAAATATTTAGGCAGGGTATCACATCGAAGTCAGAATTTGGGTATTGTGACAGCACTACTTTCTTTTGCTCACCCTGAATGCCTGAGATAGTGTCCATAGTTTTAATAATAGCAATGAATAAACGTAATATCTTATGTATAAACATCCCTGTCTCTGTCCCAGGCTCGCCTGTTAACAACCAGCCGGTACTCATAGCAGTCCAGCGTCAGTTACCTCAGACCATCAAGCCAGTGACCTACACCATGGCCTCCCCGGTGAGCACCAGCACCTCCCAGCCGGCGGTCCAGACCGTCCACGTCCTGCAGCAGATCCCAGCCGGGTCCCTCAGCTCCGCTGTCATCGCCCAGCCAGCCACCCTCATCAAGAGCGAGCCGCAGGAGAACGGAGAGCACACGGGGCTCAAAGGTGAGGCAGGGGCATGCTGGGAAATGTTGTTATGCGCCGCCGTCAAGGGTATCAAATTGTGTTCCACATAACTGAGTGATGTAAAGTAGTGAAAAGGGATTGTTTTGCTATCAAGGCTCGGTTATTTTTTTTACCATTGTAGTCAATACTTAGCGTACTGGCATCAGTAGCTATCGCTCACAGAGCTCTAACATTTTCCTCAAAATCATGTAATTCACACTATTCATTTCATTTATTCTGACAAAACCTCAAAGTGTTTTGATAATTTCCTAAGAACTTATTATTTTTGAACGTATTAACTGTTGGTGCTTCCCAACACGAACGCCAGCTAATAAAGTAAACCATAACTTAAAATAATAATGTTTAAATAATAATAAAATAAAATAATGTTTTTATATTTTTAATGTGGAACATGGTAATATATGAGAAAAGATTAATTTAAAAGGAGTAATATTGGTATGTTAGTATCATCCAGGGTTATTGTTTTCATAAACTAAAATGAAAAATAACAGTGAAATTATTGTTAGTAAACAGAAACTAAATAAAAACAATATCCTTTAAGAACAAATTAAACTAAACTGAAACGATCTTCCTGATTAAAAAAATAAATAAATAAAAATAAAGTTTTAGTTTTAGTTCAGTTTTAGTCATTTAGCTCCAATATATATCACTACCAAAAAAAGGAGACGGCATGAATTTCCGTCAACTCGTGTGATATTGAGCCACAGAAAGTGAACAGACTTGGCGTTCCAGGAGATGGCACTATGACGCAATTGCTTCACAATTAATCCCTGATGCTTTCCACATGCAGTCTATAACAACAACAGCAACAACATGATTTAGATATTATAGTAGATCAAATGCCAGTTTTCTTCTGAATGTGGTAGTGAAAGAGTTCAAGTTGATTCCCAAATGAAAAGATTTAAACATTATGGCCATTCCCACACAGTTCTCCAACCATGTGTTTGGTATGTAGCTACATACTTCTGAGACATTATAGCTGAAACTAAACTAAAGCTAGCAGACACACTCTGAAAACTCACTAAACCAAACTAAAATTAAATTGAAAAGTCAAAACTTATATTGGCTGTGACTGTGCTGTTCAAGTGTAGTTATCAGCGCTGTTGGAATTTGTTCCTGAATTAGCTAAGTAGCAAAGAAAACCTAAAGAAGATGTGGCTTTTAGAAGTCTTAGTTTTAGTATCATTTATTGTCATCAATTTACTAAACTGATTGCCATTGTTGGTTTCATAACCCTCAACTCGTCATCATATTGCTTAGGGCTACAACTAATGGTTATTTTCCTGATTAATCGATTAGTTGTTTGGTCTATAAAATGTCAGAAAATGGTGAAAATGTGGATCAGTGTTTCCCAAAGCTCAAGATGACATCCTCAAATGTCCACAACTCAAAGATATTCAGTTTACTGTCATAGAGGAGAAAAGAAACCAGAAAATATTCACATTTAAGGAGCTGGAATCAGAGAATTTTGACTTTTTTTTCTTAATAATAATCAAAATAGTTGGTGACTAATTGTTGACAACTAATTGATTAATCGTTCTAGTATTGTTACAACTGCAGACATAACAGTACAGTCTCTAATTAGAAGAAGTTTGTATTCACTGACGTGTTGACCTGTTTGTGTCATCCTCTCAGTCAAAGTGGAGACGATTCCCACCATCACCTCTATAGGCGGCTCCAGTCGCATCATCCAGACCACCCAGTCAGCCACCCCCCTGCAGACTGTTACCATAGTGCAGCAGGCCCCCATCGGTCAGCACCAGCTGCCTATAAAGGCCATCACACAGAACGGCACCCACAGCATCACCACTGCCATCCACGGAGTCGCCAGCAGCTCAGGTAAGAAGTACAGCAATTTTATTAGATGTTCCCCACGTAGTTATTGTTTTGCTTCATTAAGATTTTCACATATCTAACGGCTCAAACCGCTCTTCTTTTAAATGTAGTGAGGATGTTTTTATGTATTACATGAACTCTGATTGGCCGACTGCTTCACGGAGAAGCTACTAGAAGAGAAACCGACGTTAACTTTACGCCTCAAGAATTGTTGGATGGATTTCGGTACACCATAACATTTATACGTTGGATATTTAAAATCAAACAATAAGGGGCCAAAAGTGGAACAATGTGGCGTTTGTCATATTTAAAATATTAATGATGTTCACTGATGTTGTTATGCATTATATCGGAAAAACTCCTCATGTTTGCAGCTACGTTTTTAATTACAACATCTTTGTAATAACATATTTCTGATAACATTTTGTGCGATCATCACGATACAAAGTTGATAAATGTTGAATTTAGTACTGCAGGTAACTATTGGTTTTAGATTGCAACCAACTGAGTACCCCTCCGCTCACTCCTCCCTTTCCAAGACTGCGGTAACATGAGCTGCCGAGTGTAAAACCGTGGTAACGCAGTTCGCCTCTCTCAGAGGTCATCCTCACCATAATAACACTATTTTAGGAGCAACGGAAGTCAGACGGCGGCTGGCAGTTCCATGGTGTTGCACTCTGTGGCTCACATTACCACAGTTCCACAAGCGTGTTAGAAAACTATGGTGGCCTTCAGGTAATGTAAAAATGTGAAAGACTCTCGCTAGAGCCAGTGTTTGGTTTGTCCGTTCTGGGCTACTGTGGAAACATGGCGGAGCAACATGGCAGACTCTGTGATGAAGACCCGCTCCCTATGTAGATATGAAGGACTCATTCTAAGATAACAAAAACATAAGACAACTTAGTTTCAGGAGATTATACACTAAATAAAACATAGTTATGATTATTATATTACATTTCTGCTAATAGATCCCCCAAAATGTTACACACTTTACCCTTTAAGATGTCAGAAAATGCTAATCATCACCCTTAAAGCCTAAGGGGATGTCTTCAGATTGCTTGTTTTGTCCGACACACAGTAAAAAAATCCAAAGATATTCAATTTACAATCATACAAGATGAGGAAAAGCAGCAAATCTTCACATTTGAGAAGCTGAAACCAGAGATTTTTTTTAGTTTTTGCGTGAAAAATGATTTTAAATGATTATCAAAAATGGTTGTAGATCAGCTAATTGACGAATGCTGGTTTCAACTCTAGTTTCATGTTGTCGGTGAAGAATGTTTGCATGATGGCTACTAATCCAAAAGATTCAAGTTAATCTAACACGTGTGTTTCTGTTGAACAATAAAGAATCTCTCCACTGCCTCCACTGAATTAGAGGAAGTCTTTTATTATCCCGTACAGCAGCTGAGCCGACCACACTCCCCCACACGCCTCCCGCTTACAGATGTCGGTTAACCGCAGATTGAACAGCTCCGACAGCGAAGCGCTAACCCGTCTTGTTTCCTCCCGTTTTCCCTCCAGCTGTGGCGAGCCCCCTCCACCTGCTGGCGACCCACGCCTCGGCCTCGGCCTCCCTCCCCACCAAACGACAGAACGGGGACCAGCTGGCCAGCGAACAGCCGGACGCCAAGCGCATCAAATCGGCGGAGGAGGCGGCCCCAATGATCGCGGCGGACTCGGACTCGTCGGCAGCTAACGACCCCGGCCTCAACTAGTCTGTACAACCAACACACCACACAACCCCCCACCACCTTCCTCCTCCCTCCACGGTTTCTCTCTCTCTCTCTCTCTCTATCTCTCTCGTCCCCCGTCGACTGTTTTGTTTCTCCTCCTTCTAACCACTGACTCCCGAGGTGCCAAACGGAGAGGATTCTTTTCATTTTTTCAGTTTGGGTTATCTGTTACTAGAGCATCACAAGAAGGAAAAAAAAAAAAAAACGTAATGTCCACCCCTTTAAAGACTGGAATGTGGGTTGAGAACAAAATAAAGAAACGGGACAAAGATGAACTCCAAAAGGTGTCCCCTGTGAGCCACTGAAACAGGAGAGTGACTAAACCAAGACCACAGGAAGCCTTAACAACGATTAACCCTTAAGAGCTGACCTTTGACCTCAAGCGGTCCAGCGGGGAGACTCAGCTCGGGCTGGACGCCACCTTTCTGTCGTATCTACCTCAGAGCAGATAGGAGACGCCGGCAGCCAGCAAGACAACATCCTCCCCGGACCCGTCGGGACGGCTCTGGAAGAAGTGACCAACCGAGAGTATGATGAGCATTCAATGGTTTCAAAAAAAAATAAAATAAATAAAACGGTCAACGCATTCAGAAAGGGATCAACTCGGAGCCAATATTCCTGAAACTCTGGCAGCTAGCCTCTCACAATACTGACCTTCCTTTATTGCAGCTGTACGTAGATATGCAGTATTTTGTTGTTCAAATGTGGAGCATAGGATTTCTTTTTTATGTATTTTCACTTATCTAGATAAGTAATAATTTAATTAAAGGAAGCGTACAAAAATAATGAGGTCGAAGACATTTCGGTAACTAAGTTAGAAATCTCACTTTTTCTTTTTATGTGGACTTCCTTTTTTCTGTTCGGTGAAACAGTGTAATAGTTTTTCGTAATATTTGTTTCTTTCTCCCCCCTCGTTCTGACATATCCATATGAAATTTGCTTAGTTATACCTACATATTTTAATACTTGCACAGATAACCGATATAAGCATATGAAATCTCCATGTGTAGTTCCAGATGTTGACCTTTGCATGTATCCGACAACAGAAAGAGTTGTTAACTGTAAATTGAACAGAGGAAAAAAAAGTCCCGCTTTGTCCAAACCAGACCTGCACTTGATTAAATGTTTGTGTTTTCATTTCCCTTCTTCTTCTTCTTCTTCTTCTTCTTTTTTGTTCCCCTCCCACCCTCTTCCTCCTTCTCCTCTTCTTCCTCCTCCTCCTCCTCCTCCTCCTCCTCCTCCCGGCTGTGTTGACGTTGTGGTGTTGGCAGACCCCCCTTTGCTTGATTATTTTACTCTGTTCTGGCGACCTGGCGAGTCTGTTTTCTGATTGTACACGTTCCAAACAATAGTAAAAGAAAAAAAATTTGATGTTTGTTCTGCTTCAGTGGAGAAATGCTTTTTTTTAAAATAAATTAATTTAAAGCCCTTTTCTGTATCTGTATCTTTTTACTTCAGTATCAGAATCATGGTTGAGTTTGTAGCCCCTTTTCGACCGCAGGAACTTTACCCCAAAACAAGGAAGCTTTTGAGGAACTACTTTCTTTTTTTGTTAAACGCACACATGTCGCTGCTTCAACTCGCATTCCGCTTCATTCACAAAACAAGGAAGTACTCTACTATCAATTAGGACCATTGCTGAATAAGACAACAAACAGCTGTCATTAGTGGAAACAGTTGTTGTAATCCTGCTCTTCTCCACAGGGGGGCAGTATAGGGATGTTTATCAGGCTGCTGGTTAGAAAAGCAGCAGATGAACTTTGTCCTTTAACACAAGATGGCTGCATCCTGACAGTTAGATACACAAGTAATGCTGGAACAATGTTAATACTATTGGTTAGTTTTACCTGCATCATCAATCCAAAAGCCATTGAAAAATAACAGAATGTTTTTCGTTTATCTCCGGTATCACGCAAATGTTGCCTCTTAGTTTGTGCTATTTTTTTTTTTCCATTTTCATTTCTCATTAATTTCTTTGTCACAGTGTGGATATAACACAGTTTACCAAAGAAAACTAGGAGGAACAAAACAATACAAAAAAAAAAAAGATGATCAAGTGTTGCAGAAGAACAAACCGGAGCAAAAAGAGCCAAGTTGAACTGAAACGGCACAAAAATAGCAAAGAACAGTTAAAGAGGAAGGTGCAATAAACATTTAGTCTAAATATTTATCTTTCCAAACTTAAGTTAGACTAAAGTAAAGTGTGTGTCTGCTCTTCAAATTGCATAATTATTGTTTTAACTAGAAAGCTGTTATGACCAGTGACTCAAGAGGCCTTTATCTCGCAAGACACTTTGACTCGTCACAGTAGGTTTAAATAATCAATTTAATGATGGCTGAAGTCCATTTAACTGCTTTTATGTCCTGGCATTGTGCATGCTGACTCACTGGGAGAGAATAGAACAGCGCTATCGTTAGTGTTATTAGTAATACCTGTGCTTTTCCTTCTACGACAAGTCAACATGTCTGCTGTGTCAGAAAGGCCTAGTGGCCACAACAGAAGGGAGACGCACCGTGATCAAGTTTTAACAAAAGCGTATTTATTTAAACCAAATTAAAGGGTTAACTTAAAGGGACTATTTGTAACTTTCAGAAATGCTTGTTAACAGTGACACTTATGGCCTTGAAATCAATGAAAGTCAGTGTCGAGCTCGTGCTTGCTCGCTCTAAATGTACCTGAACAAGCATCGCTCAAAACAGTGAGGCGACACACGTCAGCTAAAAGCACAATATCACTCTATATTTCAGCTGCTTGGCAGTAATGTTAGCTGACCAGATGGAGGTCTCTCCATGAACATGATTTAGATCTGATCTTAGTGTTGGCTTTTCCTGCGGGGCTCTGCAGCGTGTCTCCCTGCTCTCTTCGCCCGCAGCCGGAGAGAGCAGGGAGACACCGGCACCCGGTCGGTAACGAGACGATAACGTAACTCGTTTGCGGAGCTGCGTCACTTCACAAGACACGGGAAACCTCTGTTGGTCTGGAGGAGCTGCAGCAGTTATTTCTGCACAAACGTCCACTGAACATTCACTAGATATTCTCAGAGCTAAACTAACTCTTCTGCAGTGTGGAGTGAGCGCGCGTTCACGTCTAGAGGTGGAGCGAGCTGAGCGAGAACGCGCGCTCTGTCTGAGTGAAGGCAGGCAGGCAGAGGAGGAGAGACAGCGGCCACACGCGAACACGCATATGCGAGCGCGCATGTGTGGCGACCCGCTACATTTATGCGCTTAAAAAGTTACAAACAGTCCCTCTAAGTGTTTGAAATATGGTTGGGGGGGATATCAGTAAAGTCAGTAGGGTGTGATGTGTATGAGTGGAAGATGTGCATAAGAGCAAACTAAAGCAACAGAGCTAAACCAAAGTGGAGAGCTGTCAGCTGCATCCAGTTAAATCACCTCTAACGATCACCTGCAGCGAGAGCACAAGACAGACCGAATCACACAGCACAGGAGTCACCGCAGAGCAAACACAAAGCTAAAGTTACAAATGGCTTTAGAGGAGGAGGGAAAGAGGAACACAAGAGAAAGAAGACATGAAATCAAGAAAAAGCCAAAGAAATGAGATAAGATGCTTTTCAAACACGAGCAGTGATCTGGCTTGTTTGAGGATCTAAAAATGTGACTCAAAATCATCACGTATTGAATAAAAGGATACAGTACAAAGGGCGGAACAATATCCCTCCTAAAAGACACCTAATAGAGGACATGTCCTCCAAAATAGCTGAGGATTACAGCTTGTAACGTTAAAGGTTCTCTAAATGCTATTCAGAGTGTTAAACAAACACAGGGCTTTCACCCAGGAGACCACTGTCTGTCTCATGTGAAACCAGCGTGTTGTTTGTCTTTGTGTTCACATTAAGTTTCACTTTTACTTTACAAACTAATTTTAAGCCAAACCATGATATTTTTTCCTAAACCTAACCAAGTGGTTTTGTTGCCTAAAGAACGTGTTTTTGTTTAAGTCACAACGCTAACCACGTGTTTACTGCGACCGTAGTGGAGCGTCATAGTTTGACACGCTGGGCTACCCGTTGCCATGGAGAGAAAAAATATACACTTAGCGGCCACTTTATTAGGCACACCTATTCAATTGCTTGTTAACGCCAATAGCTAATCAGCCAATCACATGGCAGCAACTCAATGCATTTAGGCATCTAGACGTGGTGAAGACGACTTGCTGAAGTTCAAACCGAGCATCAGAATGGGGAAGAAAGGGGATTTAAGTGACTTTGAACGTGGCATGGTTGTTGGTGCCAGACGGGCTGGTCTGAGTATTTCAAAAACTGCTGATCTACTGGGATTTTCACGCACAACCATCTCTAGGGTTTACAGAGAATGGTCTGAACAAGAGAACATATCCAGTGAGCGGCAGTTGTGTGTACGGAAATGCCTTGTTGATGTCAGAGGTCAGAGGAGAATGGGCAGAGTGGTTGGAGATGATAGAAAGGCAACAGTAACTCAAATAACCACTCGTTACAACCAAGGTATGCAGAATACCATCTCTGAACGCACAACACGTCCAACTTTGAAGCAGATGGGCTACAGCAGCAGAAGACCACCCGGTACTAGCAAGGTGTACCTAATAAAGTGGCCGGTGAGTGTATATATTGAGGCCACAATTTACTAATTTGTGCACACAATATATCATTTGTTCCTTCACTTTAATTAAATTGTTCTCGCGTTTTGATTAATTTGTGCGTACAAGATTATCATTTGTGCCCCAGTTTGATTAAAATGTTCCCACGTTGTAGTTAATTCGTGCGCACGAGATACGTGTATATAGTACACCAAAGTGCATTTGGCATGGTCGTTACGCTCTTGGCAGGGCGCATCCCTTTGTATTGCTCATCGCAGGCACACATCTACCTTTAGGCTATTGGCACGCCCAGCCGTTAGTGGAACTCTTTTCAATGCGTCAGCGTTTGTTGATGTGCAGAAGAAACTGTGTAGTAATAATAATAATAATTAATCAAAATGACATGATTGATGTTCACATTACCGATACTGGCTGCACAAAATGTACCCAGCAGATCTGTGGTGCGTAATTGTGGCTTGACAGCGTGCAACATCACTCCAGTTAGACTCTGCACGGTCAACGCATTCAGAAGAAACAAAAAAATTGCAGTACAGAAATGGTACATATAGAGTGTGTTTGCAGTCATCATTCCAGTTTATCACCTGAGAAAGCACTCCATCTCAAACATACATTTCCCGAGGTTAAAAAGTCTACAACAGAGTGATTAATTGAGCAAGTAACTCTTTCTTCTTTGTGATAAGTGGCACAGATGATGCTGATGATGAGTTTCCCCCTCAATACTGTACATCCTCCGTCAGTTCTCCAGCTGCAGTGTTGCCTCAGTGCTGATGTTGTTCTAATGTGTTTTGGGATCAACAGACGCCCAGCGACGGTGAAACAATTATCCAGTTTGCACCCCGCCGAGGTCCAACATTCCTCCTTTGTGTCGGAGGAGCTAAATAAAGCTGCTTTGTCGAAGGTGTTTCCTCACTTCAGCTGCTACAGAAGACTCACTTAAAGCTGTGTGCAGATGTTCTACAGTACGAACACAGAGACAAACCTTCTACTTCATTCCTATTATTTAAATCTTTAACATCCTGTTCTCATGTAATTAGAGCTGTTTTACCCCTGAAATTACATCTCATGATACAACGTTTAAAATGTTTTTACAGTCAGTATAATAACTTTACACATGTGCACAACCTTTAGCTAATTAACAGTGACACATTCCACGGCAGCACCGATGGAGGAAGTGGCCTCGGCTGCAGGTTTGTTGGTTGTTACTTAATGATCCCAGTGGGATTAAAAACTGAGCAGGAGAGAGAAAGATTTTACTGCAGATTAAACAAAAACACATCATCAGAGTCTACTGGGAATAACACGGCATATTAATAAACACAAAGCATCCTTTGCTGACATATGAACAGGGTTGAAGCTCATTAACAAGTGTAGCTGTTTAAACTCTCAGGTACACAGATGTTAGAACTGTGGGCAGAGCAGATGTGGGTTGTGCATCATTATGAGATCACACAGGGAAAAATAATGCTATAAAAAAATGCACTCAAGTCTTAAACAAGTGATAATACACTCTTCACCAAATGTAATGCCATTTTAAACAACAGAATAATACAAATCACAAATGCTTTTTTAACATTTGTATTTATTTGCGATTGAGAATGAATAGCCTTAACATAGCCTGATTCATGACACACTTTTTAAATAACATACTTTTTTTATTTTTTGGGCTTTGGGGGGGAAAGGTATCAAGTATTTTAAAGTCAAAAGGCTCAAGTCCAAGTGAAGTCATGAGTTACTGGTGTAAAAGTCCAAGTTGAGCTGCCAGTCTTTTTTTGATTTTGTCAAGTCGAGTCTAAATTCATCAAATTGGTGACTCAAATCCACACTTCTGTTAAAGCGGCAGTAGGCAGAATATTTTTGGTGTCATTGGGCAAAAACGACCTTTCAGCATATTGTAATTCAAGTGTTTCAACTTGCTCATTTTACAGCTAAACAGCACACTGCGAGATGTTTCTGAAAACATTTGATTAGAGAAATAGGCATTACCGTAACATAATATTGATTCATATTTGATCAGCGCTTCCTATTTTGAATGTTTGATCGGAGTTGGCGAGTGATTGACAGATGCTCACAGACGGCAGCTGGACGGCAGACTCCAGCTCTGCTCTGACTGCTTGTTTATCTCCGGTCTGTGAAATCTTGCAGATGCCATTAGGAGGACACCGGAGGACACAGAGGCACTACTGTTACTATTTTTATGAAGCAACTGAAAACGTTTCTATTTAGACAGGCTTTTGTTAATTCGTCTGAATAATCAACTCCACTTTATTTATTGCTTTTATTGGCCTTTTTCTTGACTGTATTTGTTACCTGTTTATGTGTCTTTGTCCTCATTTGTTTGTTTTGTTGTGTTTTTAGCTTGACAGCCCTGTTGCTTGTCATTGCTTCTTTTAATATTGACTGATGCATTTTTTTATTATTGTAAATCACTTTGTGATTTTGTATCTGTGAAAGGTGCTATAGAAATAAACTTTACTTACTTTACTTACTTACTGTCAGGATATAGTGACCGTTTTATAAAAATAACCTTTTTTTTAAACCATATTTGCCCCAATCTGCCTACTTTAGCTTCTAATTAGCAATGAAAACAACTTGTTAGTTGCAGCTCGGAGTGCGTCTTTAATTTCTTCTTTTCCCCTTTGCAGGCCAGATGAGATATATAATCTCATTTCTTTTCAATAGCAACTGACTTTCTATACAGGGAAATCTGAAGAGGAAATATTACAAATGTTGCGTGTTTACGTCGCAGCTTCGCCTGTAAAAAAAAACAAAACATGTTGGTTCTTAACTGTGGAAGCTTTCTCCTCCAGCAGAAGGTTCCCATTACCTCTGAAAAACCCTTTCAAAATGAGATACGTTATGTAACGAGTGTAACACTGACGGAGCTCTGACCTCTGTCCTCCTCCGGATGTAAACACACTCTGCACAACATGGAATGAATATTCAGCACACACTGCTCTTACATCGGCCCTATATACTGATAGACACCAGTGTGAAGGTGACTAACGCAGCGGGAAGAAGCAGCAGCAGAATTTAAAACACTGAGAAGAGACGTTTATGTTGCCTCCGCTGCTGGCTGTGTAGGTGGCGTCTCCATAGAAACCAGGAGCTTGTTGCCACTGCCTCGACCGAGTGCCGTGATACGCTGGAAGCTGGTTCAGAGAGATGATGACTGTTTGACCAAAAAAATCTGCTTTGCATGATTTGTTCTGATTTCAAAATTGTTCTCATAACTGTCTGTCCTTTTTCTAGAACAAAAAGCTAAACGTTAACAGACAGACCAGAGCCTGATGTCTTTTATTAGCCCGTGTCTCAGGTCATGAGGCTGCTTGCTGTTTGTATTCTCAGAGGGAACCTATTCCAGGACGCTAATCCTCTGATTATATCTGCTCTCTGCATGTTGACCTGCAGCTCCTTAAAGCTGCTGTTTCCACAAGCCGTGGACAAAAGGGGGGGATCAGAGGCTGACGTCAAGAGCCATAAAAAAGTGGACATGGTTCTTTTTTGACAAGAAAACAAGACATATTTAAAGGAAATATCTGCTCTGTGTGGAGCGCTGAAGCACAATTCTGGTTACGCAAAATCTCCACGTGGGTTTTCCTCTTGTGATGCTGCTATTTTAAGAGACTAAATCCAATTATTTGGTAATTATTTCAATCCTTGTTTTGACTTGACAGCAAAAACAACAAGCCTTTCAGTCTTACAGCCTCACAGGACTGAGTTTATATCCAATGAGAGCTGCGGCTGCTGCAACTTTACTGTTTTTCATGTTGGCCTATTTTTTTTTTTTTTTACTGATGCTGTTTTCTCTTTGTATGTTGTTTTGCTTCCACACAGCATCCCTATTCACAAATGATTTTCTCTCACGAACTGAAGATGAATTAGTCCTACAGGTATCTTGCATGCTCACACACTGGTTGCAAGTATGTAGTTTGAATGTTGCACCCCGTGATGGATGATAATGTTGTATTTATTGGCTCACTACAAGCTTTTATATTTAAATTTCTCCATGCATTTTGCCTCCTTTTTGCAAGAACCACCGTTTTGCACTTTGTCCTGTAGATTAACCATTTAAAGCTGCAGAAATGGAGCAAATGTGATAAAAAAAAACATTTTTTTTATAAAACGGTCACTATATCTTGACAGTAGTGCACGAGACAGGTAAAATCTGAAAAAAATCATGCCTCTGTGTCCTCCGGTGCTCCTAATGGCATCTGCAAGATTTCACAGACCGGAGGAAAACAACCAGTCAGAGCTGATCTGGAGTCTGCTGTCTATGAGCAGCTGTCAATCACTCGCCGTCACGGGGTAGATTTTTTAAAGCCTGAAAACAGAGCCATGAGGAGGAGCAGAAGTCTAGTTTTCTCTCAAAACACTTGAATTACAATATGCTGAAAAGTTATTATGGAATATTTGCCCAATGATGCCAAAAATATTCTGCCTACTGAAGCTTTAAGGGGATAAACTAAAGCCGCTGTTGTTGTGTTGCACGGAACGGTTCTTCTTCACGGGTTATTCTTGCAGTGTAAACACGTCACTTCATGTGCTCTGGGTGATTCTTCAGAATAAAGATCTTCCTATCCCTGAGCAAAATGCTTTCAGAAACTGTCCACAGAATAAATTACTTTTGTGTCACAGAAGATAGCAATCACTATATAAAGTTCTTGCACTCCACAAACCACCACATGTATGTAAATGTAAACAGCCTGGGGGGGAAAGACACTGATCAGATAATCAGATTATCATCCGCTGTAAAACTGCAGTACTCTCACTGACCACGTGATGGGAGTGCAGAGCAAAGCATGCAACATCGCCCCCCCCCACACACACACACAAACACACACACACACACACAGACCCATATCACAACAAAGTCACAAGTCCTTCACCGGATGACGTTCACAACACTGCACAGCAGAAGTGCCACCTATGTTGAAACTAATGGAGTTTTTTTTTTTTTTACACTCTCTCTCAGCCTCTCAATGGCCTTGACATCCAAGCGGCACGGCAGCCATTTCCATAAGCAGCAGAGAGGTGAATGAGGACAGAGAGGGATGAGAGCGTGATGGAGACAGAGTGGGAGAGGAGAAACACAGTGAAAGAGAGAGAGAGAGAGAGAGGTGTGGGTGGCTGTGAGCAGAGAGGAAAGATGCTCTGTACTCTGGGAGGCCGTGTGGATGTTTGTTGGCGGTGATGAGGAGGCTGTAACCCCCGGTAACAACTGCTCCACCACTGGTCCACACCGGATCCCAGAGCCCCCTAAACATGCAGGACTCCCACTAATCTGAACACTTTAAAAACCTCTCACACAGCAGCAGCAGCAGCGATTGGACGCTAAGAGCACTCAGAGGCCTTTTCACTGAGAGGCCTCAGCATGCACACACACTGTACTACTGATGTTTACCTGCTGATGGGACGCCAAAAAACACTTGACATGCCAAACTGTGATGTGCTCCTGCTTCATGAGGAGAACACAGTTTCTTCACTCTGACCTCCTCATCTCTAGTGGATGAGTTTGGAGACATGTGGCCGGCTGCTATTCGCTCTCCGTTCACCATCCATCCCATCGCACTGCGGTGCCTCCAGGTCATCAAGCGGTCTGAAGACATGAGATCCTCTTGGACCGACATCAGAGGTGCCAGACGTAGACTGTGAGGGCGTATTTTTTACTGCACAGCTGCAGGAAAGCCACCGTGGAAATCGATTTATTACAGCTGAGAAGTGAGAGAGCATGAGGATACCTCTCTGTTACGTTGCCTCATGATGTTCCTGAACCTCATCTGACACCGAACGGTGACGACATATCTTCATATTTTTCAATCCCCCTAAAATCTGAGAACAATCCAGTAATTGTTCTTTTCAAAGTGAGAAGAGAACCTCTGTTCCAAAACTGTCTAAAACTCTTTAAACGACATAACCCGGAGTAATAAGAAAGCAATTAGAGAGGGAAGACAGACTTTACCGTTAGGGAAGGTGGGAAACTGCCTGGGGCTCCTATTTTGATGTTTAGATATGACAAATATTGAATCATGTTACTATTCTAACTCATTGTACCCGGAAATAACCTACAAAATGCCTCCAAAGCACTTCTCAACTGTATATTACATACTGTGTAATTCTACTTCTGAGGGAAAACATTGTAGTACTACATTTACTTGACAGAGAACTGTTACTGGTCACATTGCAGATTCAGATTTGACTCACAAAATGTAACAATTCAAATATAATGTTATTCATTAAACTATCCAGCATCATAAGCTCCACCTTGAACAGACGTTAAGTACATTAAAGCTGCAGTAGGCAGAATATTTTTGGCATCATTGGGCAAAACGTCCATAATAACCTTTCAGCATATTGTAATTCAAGTGTTCTGAGAGAAAACTAGACTTCTGCACCTCCTCATGACTCTGTTTTCAGGCTTTAGAAAAGGGAGAATGACAGGTCATTTCAGAGAGAGAGCGTTCCTATTGGCTGTGCTCCGGCTGGTGGGCGGTGCTTGGTATTTCCTCAACTGATCTCAACATGGCTGCTGGGTCACAAACGTTCTCATTTTACAGCTAAACAGTACACTACAAGATGTTTGTGAAAACATTTGAGGAGAGAAATAGGCATCACAGTCTTCAGACTTCAGATCAGCTCTGATTGGTTGTTTTCCTCCGCTCTGTGAAATCTTGCAGATGCCATTAGGAGCACCGGAGGACACAGAAGCACATGATTTCTTTCAGAATACCTGTCTCATGTACTGTCAGGATATAATAAAATAACTTTTTTTAATCATATTTGCTCCATTTCTACACACTGCCGCTTTAAGTACATTGTGCTGATACTGCCTCTCTTTCACTCTTAGTAAACATTTGAATGCAGGATTTTTACTGTGCAATGTTAATGGTATAATAATACCCAAATCACTAAATCTGCTCCTCCACCAAGACTGCACTGTCCTCAAACTTTGGTATTTTAAAGCTCCTGTGTCAACACAGTCTCACGGTAGTTCGTGGAAAAAGTCACACAGTTTAAGCTATTTGATTCGTGTACATAAACACAAATTTTCCTTTTTTTTTGTGATGCTCAGCACGACTTTCAACAACGTATTTATGATGCTTCTCTATGAATATTCAGTAACAAGTGACGCATGTGTCAATTTCCGTTCCAGTCTTTTCAAAATAAAACTACTTACATTTAGGAATAGATCGTGGTTTGGGTTAAAATAACACCGTAAGTGTCATAACTTAAGTACGGAAGTTACGTGACAAATAAATCAACATTGACTTCTGGTTTCACACAGAACACGAACACATCTCCTGGTGAAAGTCTGGTGTTTTTTGACCCACCCATCCACCACGACCTCCTCGTCGCTCTTTATACTTCCCGGTTCACGATTACGTGGATTACATGAGAATTGATTTTGTGCTGAAACATCATGAAAAAAAGGAAATTCATGTCTCTGTAAACTAATCAATACATTAAATTCCGAAGAATCTGTGTCAGTGACCTTTTAACTTACGACCTTAAGACCAGATGAGGAGGCTTTTTCCTTTTGAATGGAGTTGAGAGGCCTGTGTGTGTTTCTTTAATCACTAAAGTTAACAAAATGTGATGAAAGCAGCTTTAAATGATGTAGAATGTGTGAATTTTGCATTTTTTTTTATTTTTATTTTTTGCTTCTAGCTGTGAAGTCATTAAGGTAATTACTATCGACGATGAAAGTGTTGATCACAAGTCAAATAAATCCAAAAGGAACAATAACTGCTGCTGGTGGAGACTGATAAAGGGAGGCCGGTGATTATTTCATAACATCCAACTGAGCGGAACACAAGATCTCATGTCCACTTGGCCCGCTCACAAGAATCCCTGAAACCAGAACACTGTATCTCTGTAACATCAAGTACTACCATTAGTGAGTGATGTCTGGCCTCTGTGTGTTACGAGTTCAGCTTGTTTATCGGGGAGCCAAACATTTAATCAATTCATTCAATGATGTACAGTTTGTTAAGAAATTAGATCATGATTATATTCATGGTCCCCAGAGGAAGATTTGATTTTGGGGATGGTTCCTTTGACCGACTCTTGGTCCATGACAAGTTATCACGAGAACTAATCACTGGATTTCTATGAAATTTTCTCTGGATGTTCATGATCCTCAGCAGATAAAGCCCTGTGGTTTTTAATGAACCCCTTAATATTATATCCAGTGTCACTAACTGGATAAAATGTTCAGTCGTACACAAACAAATCAAGATCTAGTGAGCAGATTACTGTGAAAGTTACTCAGCACATTGGTTCACAGCCTTTGCACATGTTTCCAGTAATAATCCTCCAACATTTACAATGTGTTTAGAAGCAAATCTCTGAATTTCCTTCCTTTAAACCATCTTAAAATGAATTAGTATGCACCAAAGTCAGACTTTATTATCTTAATATTCTGAGTGTCCCTTTCACCCAAATGCATCATAAAAACTCAGTTAGAGAAATAGACTGCTGAGTGTCACTCCATTAACGCGGTAAGAAATAAAATCCTAAAACATGCCGTGACTCTCAATTAAGAGATAATTTCGAGAGAAATTCAAGGAAATGTAATGAAGTCGGGGTGCACTTCAAATAAAGTGAAGACAAAAGCTTTAATAATTTGCTTTCTTGCCTTTTTAATTGCATTTATTCACTGAGGTGACTGAAAAGGCTCTTATTAAAGATAATTTGCGAAGGCCATGTGAGAGGAGCAGCAGCAGCGCCGGCCCTCTCGCCTCTTAATTGGTCAGTGTCGCTCTCTCCCAGCTCTCCTCTCAGTTCCCAAGGAAACAACGAGCCCACTTTCACACTGCAGCAGGTTTTTTTTTTTTTTTAACAGCTCCTGCCAGCGTATAGCGTTCGTGAGCTTCCACACAGCCAACACACACAGACCAGAATGTGTTTCAATCAGTGATTTTTCTGTCAGTAACATAGTGCTCAATGCACCGTGGCTTAATGAAAACCATCATCACCCTATACATGCGATCACATCTCACGCCACATTTCCATTTTTCTAAAGCTTAGGCTACATCACAACATGATATTAGAGCTCCGTTTGACTTGTTGCATCATGTCTCCAGGACTACCGATTTCTCTGATAGCAGAGCTTTTCACAACACCATGCTCATGTTTTCAAGAGAAAACACATCTGCACACCTGTGACTGGCTGTAAAACTCTGTGTGCAGTCAGTCATATTTCATCTGTTCTACAGTCTGATGCTGCTCCAGGAGTTTATTTATTCTGAATGTATATATATAATATACAAAAAAAAACAAAACATAGTCAACAACTCCCATTAAAAGACCAAAAGCAACACTTTATCCTATTAACACATACTGTGTCCGTATCACAGGCCTGAGAGCTCCAACATCTAATCTGTTAAAAACACATCAATGTTCCTTCATCAGCACGAACACACATGCTGTAGTTTGTTTAGACTCAATCCCACACACACCGTCCTGCTGCCACTAATACTCACTATAGAGCACCAAATGTGAATTCATCCGCCGCTGGAAATAGTCCCCAACAAATGCACTATTTCCTCATGTTTGTTTGGGAAAAACTACAGTGATCAGCTGTTTGGGGAAATTATTGAACCTTTTTTTTTTATTAAAAAAACAAACAAAAAAAAAAAACAGTAACATTTAATTTTACAAATCCGCAAATTTCATGGTAATTAGGTGATAATTAGCAAGTAACCTATTTGGAATTTCTTTGAGATTACTGCCAAATTACCCCAATATTTGCCTCAAAATCTATCGAAAATGACTTCATTATAAACATTATTTGATAATTGTATGCTGAAATATCATATAATGGTTAAAAAAGGGCGTTATGATTGCACGCAAAATTACCTACAAATTATCCACGTCATTCATAAGCCATTTGGTGAGAACGGGCTGTTTTTTTTAATTAAAAATGTGCATAAAACCAGGTGGATGGAAACACACTTACAGTGTCCCTGCTGGGTTTTAGATGATTTTGTGTTTAAGACGCGTTTAAAACAACCATGAAATAAAAAGGTTTTTTTTTACATTTCTTTATTTCTTTAGACCACGTTCTCTTCAGTCTAAAGAGGACTAAAATAATATAACCATTCCACTAGCTGGTGAAGACAATGAGATGTGATTTAAAGCTCCAAAGAAAGCCATGAAGTGCTCCTTCTGAGTTGAGGTTAGTTTGACATATCACATTTTGACGTCAAGATGTCTTCTGGTGGTTACTTCTTAATTTTCAGGACATCCGAATCTTACCTTCTCGTCCACACGTGCAGAATAACGGTGAAGGTGACTTACACAAACCACCGACGAGCCAACATGTAACATCCGTGTGCCTGAGAGCCAGGGCGACCACTCGTAATGTCAAGAGGACTCCTCAGAGCTGCTCTGATCAGCACACTTCAGTCTCTGTTATGATTGAACAACATTGATTAGAAGCACTGAGTGTTTCCTTCCCTCAGTGTCAGTCTGATCCAGACCTGCACTGTGGCTTTAATCATTTTATATTTTTCACTGGAGATTGTTTGACAAATAAAATGTTACAAGATGAGTTTACTTTTTTTTTTTTTAGATGCTTGATTTGATTTTTTTTTTCCTGTTCCCACTCTTCTTGCTTTTTAAAAAAAACTAGCATCAAATTGGTAACACCTTCAGTATGAAAAGGTGGCTTTATAGCCATTTCTCCCAGTGCGATGGGAAAGTGCGGTGCAGGAATACGGAAAATCCACATGCAAACACCCGTTACATGACCAATATATAACATTAGCAAGTGCATATCATATCAGCTACATTACCATCTCCATCGTATCCCAGCTGCTGGCCGATCTCAAGCCATACATTGTCCTTTATTTGGTTGTTGAGGTAGTAGTGTTTGTCGTACATTATTGGGTGTTGACAATCCAAATTCATGTTTCCCCATTTTGGCACAAAGCTACCTGCAGCTATCCCTGGAAATACAACCCTGTCTCCTACAAAATGACGTTCCCATACAACTAAACTGCATTCTCAATTACGTTTTGATGGAAACGTATTTTCTTCCGGATTACGGTCACAGTTTGAAACAGTTTTAAACACGTGGTTAATGTTGTAAATTAAAACAAAACAAAAAAAAAGCAACAAAAATACCTGGTTATGTTAAGTAAAAACATCATGATTTGGCATAAAATTATTACATTTGTTACGTTATTAAGCTACAGCCTAAATTAAAATAGGTAAACATTAACTTATAGATTCATACAGGACAAAGTGGGTGAAAAGTCTTGTGTTTGTTCAACACGTTCTCATCGCCAACTCGTCACATACTGACGCTTTGTCAAAGACATCGCTTTTCGGTCGCGGTAAAACACATGCTTAATGTTGTGAATGAAGCAAAAACATTTGTTTAGGTTTATGCAACAAAACTTAGTTGGGTTTAGGGAGAAAAAACAATATGGTTGGGCTTAAAAGTACTTGTGACTGTGAACACTGGATAAACGATCAGCTGATTGAAAGTGAAACTTCCACAGGGAACACGAACAGCGGTCTCCTGGATGAAAGCCCTGTGTTTGTTGGACCCATCCAACTCCCCTCCCACAAAGCTTTGGTATTTGATGCCCTGGGAACGAGACCAGGCCGGTTTGTTTGAGCCACTCACCACCCCGACCTCCTTCCTACATGGACTTCCACGGACTATGATTACAAACATATTTGTGATACGTCAAAAACAAACTTCCATCTGTGACAAAATACATTTTCCTAGAAACTCGGTGGGTGACCGGAACAAAGGATTTCATTGATCAAACCTATTCCCTGCAGGCAGAAATCCGCTGAAACTGTGACACTGTCCGAGTGTGCAAGCATTCATAAGAACCCAGAGAATCAGTTTTTATAGATTTCTGTGGGGGGTTTTTTTCAGACAGAAATCCGTGCTTGGTGTGACACAGCTTTTAAGGTGGTATGTGTTTTTATCCTCCAGCTTTGATTTAAGGAAGCAATGTCAAAATGTCCATAGAAAACCCTTTCTGAGCTGTGTATAAACTATAATGAATTTCACAGTTAATTGTCATTGTTACAAAATTGCATATAAAATATTTATGAAATGTAAGACCATTATAGAAACGCTCTTGCAGTTGTGAAATACTGGTGTGTTTTCTAAAGAGCAAAACAGGCAGAGTGAACGTCTTATAAAACATAAAATGTT
Source organism: Sebastiscus tertius (assembly GCA_916701665.1). Taxonomy (NCBI): domain Eukaryota; kingdom Metazoa; phylum Chordata; class Actinopteri; order Perciformes; family Sebastidae; genus Sebastiscus; species Sebastiscus tertius. The sequence goes on along the minus strand of CAKAOH010038218.1, from coordinate 40,468 downwards.
TCACTTCATTTTATTGTCTCACAACATTGAATCAAAGCAGATTTAATGTGATGTTTTGACACTGATCGACAAAAAAACCCCACCTTTAATGTCAAAGTGAAAACAGATCCAGTTCCTTACAAATATAAAATAGAAACTGCATGTTTGTCGAAGTATTCATCCGCTTTTAATTGGATACACCTGAATCATCACGGGTGCAGCCAGCCGGTCACATAGTGAGATGAATGGAGATCACCTATATGTAGTCACAGCTGATTGTAGTATAAATACACCTGGATTTGGAAGGTCCAGCTTTTGTTGTGTCATTATGGTGGCAAAACCTCCACAAGCAATTTTAAAAAGTCAGGGGGTGAAAACAAGAGCATTTTCAAATCATTGACATTTCATGGGAGTCTGGTTAAATCAGTCATTGTGTGACACAGCAAGCAACATTTCACAGATTGTAAAAGAACTGACATCCTGAATCTGTTGTGCACGATGACAGCTGCATGCTAACCAGCTTCTTTACCTGTGGCTGAGGTCAGAGGTCAAACCTTCTCAATAATCCCTCATTGGGTCCAAGATAGAAGAGTAGTATTTCAGATAATCCATGAAGGGAGAACCCTGACTATTCAATTACTTACATCTGTTCAGTGTTTTTGTTTGTGTCGAGGTGGAAAAACCTCTGAAACAGCATTTACACCATCACGGGACACCAACATGCAAACCCAGAAAAACCTTCTTAGTCTTGAAAGGAGTTTATTATATCAGGATAACCCCTTGAGATAAATCATCTCTCTCACTCTCATCTGCAACCGCTTATCCCGTTAGGGGTCGCGGGGGGGCTGGAGCCGATCCCAGCCGACATTGGGCGAAGGCGGGGTACACCCTGGACAGGTCGCCAGTCCATCGCAGGGCGATAAATCATTTAAATCCTAAATCTTCACAGCTTTGAGCAGCAGTCTGGTCATTCTTTTGTTATCTTATCAATCAAAGCAACATATTCATAACTTTACTTAATGCTGTATTGTATTTCAGGTTAAAGATATCTTAGAAAAGCTTCAGTTTAGAAAAATCCCAGTCACGTTTATTGCTAAGTAGGCTTTCACATACAAGGCATTTGTTTATTGGTGCAGACGAGAAATATGAAATATTTATTTTTGTTATTTTCCAGATTATACATAATAAAATTGACACCATATTTGGTTTTTTGCTGCTTTGGATCACACTGGATTGCGGTTTTTGTGTGTTTCTGTACATCAAAATGTCAGGGTGTCTCATTTTAATTTTATTTATTCATCCAAGGTCCCACTGAGATACAATATCTCTTAAGCCAGGGAGTCCTGATCAAGATGGCCAGCAAATAAAAAAGTATCAGATATGAATACAAACAGGGACAGATAATATCACAAAGAAAAGAACAAGTACAATTGAGGACAGATAACATTACAATAAAAAACATAGAAAAACACAACAACAGACACAAAACATACAGGAATCAGAGGCAAAAAGACAAAAATAATGGCACTCAGACAACCAACTGAAGTGTTCAATAGAAATATGTGCCTAAAAATATAGATTACATGCAACGTATCAGAGGAGAAAAATCCGAATTTAGTCCGATGTATTGACAAACCTGTCAACTGATAATTCAAAGCAGTTGACGTTGGCATGTCTCATAAGTCACCATGACAACCATCAAAAAAAATTTCTGGTAACAAACTGGTGTCACTGGAAGCCCAGTCATCCTCCCAGCACGGTGAACTTCAGCCTAGTTCACGTCAGTGTACACTAATCTATTTTTACCAGCTAGTGAGGCCCACATACATTCATACATATAGAGTACATACTGCTGCTGGACAGCTGACGACGTGTCCCACATTTCACTCGTAGTGGTCAACCTACAGAGAATTATCAGCTGTATCTGCAGCTTTCCTCAGCTTTATGGAGCCTTATAGTGACTTTCAGCTCATTGTTTATTTGTTCGGCTGCAACTTTACTGTTTCTGGTTCATTCTCACAGCTCTCATAGCGTCATTTTCAGAGAAAAAGCATTAAAAACTGACTGTACACTACCTGCTCAGCTGCCAGCTCCGTCTCCTAAAAATGATGTTACCATACAACTAAAGTGCCTTCTCAGTTACATTTGGGAGGAAACATATTTTGTCGTGGATTACGTTTGTCTTTTACGTATCACAAATACCTTTGTAAGTCTGCGGACGGCCGCAGTGAGTGACATAGTACAATGAGCGACACGTAGAGGTGACTGAGTATATCGAGCGACCGTGAATGAAAATACGTTGAATAAAAACGGAATTGAATAATAACGGATAACAAGTGAGAAAGGCCACTACTTGTGGGCTAACAAAATCAGGAGACCGGTGTTAGTGTCCTGTGTGAAATGTAGTCATTTTTTGCATTTTCGTTTTGTTTTAAAATCATTTTAAGCCGAACCATGATGCTTTTTTTTTTACTAAACCTAACCCAGTAGTTTTGTTGTCTGAACCTAACTAAGTAGTTTTGTTGCATTTTGGTTTTGTTTTGTTTCAGTGTCGTACTCATTTTAATCCAAACCATGATGCTTTTTTTACTAAACCTAACCCAGAAGTTTTGTTTTCATTTTGTTTTTTATCCATTCACAATCACGTGTTTAAAACTGGTACCTTAATCCGGAAGGAAATACATTTCCCTCAGAACGTATTTTGGTTTTGCAGTTTAGTTGTGCAGTATGGGAATAGAGGTTACAGCAGCAAACAGCTGACAGACACAGTTGGAGACTAGCTGGTGAACATAGTGGATCATTTAGCAGCTAAAGAGACAGATATTTCCCTCAGGAGTTGGTGGAGACCAAAAACGGAGCAAAAAGAGAGAATATTTGACTTACATTCATCAGCTGACACAAATACAAAGACTCCTAATTAATGATCATGTTGCTCCGTAGCGGCTGGATGCGTAAATAAGCAAGTGCTAACAAGTTAGACAACTTAAAAGGTGCTGATATGTGAGCTTGTTTTTGCTGGCCAAAAAAATCAGTTGTTGCCTTTTTAAGCACTGATGAAGCTGGGTGGTGATGACTGGATGTGTTCCACATTTTATATGGTCTGTTTTTATGTGTATTGTATTTTATGTGTTTAGGTTTCTAATCATGTGTTTCATGTTTGTTATCATCTAGTCTGTGTTTGTGTGTTTCACCTGCGTGCAAGAAGAATTTCCCTCAAGGACATTGTTGAGTTGCAACATGGCTCGCGTCATCAGCGCAACATGTTTGTTTCCAGTATGTGGTTGGGCAACTTTTGTTGAAGAGAAGAGTTCAGAAGAGTTCAGAAGAGTTCAGAAGAGTTCAGAAGAGTTTGTGTTTACCGACTTTATGACTTGTACCAACGGATCCCAAAATGAACTCATTTGAACTGGATTTGTCACATGAGGCATGTGGAGGAGTCCAAACTACAACACATCAGAAATGTCTTTAATGAAAACTGAATCTGCAGCATTTATCACTTGTTTCAGCTTCAACTAGGTGTTTAAAATAAGAGGCTGTTTTTACATTAAATGCTTGCCTGTTGCATCTTTAAACAGGAAGTCTAAATCCTACTACAGACCAGAGGAAAATAATATCATCCACTGAAACAACTGCCTCCCGCTTGAAGGCAAAATGTATGTTTTGAGTCTAATAGAGAGCCCCCAGATGATTAAAATCATTAATTACACTCACTCCAAAACATAACCAACCCACAACCTGTAATTAACCCCTAAATTACCATGTGTGACATGCCTTTAGCAATAAATTAAAGCAATATGATAATTATGAATGAGTTCCTCTTTGTAAACGGCTTGATTAATGTGTGTATTTTTGGTTTCCTGTGTGTGTCAGTTTTCCAGCCTACATGATGAGGGAGCAGCAGCAGCAGAAAGCGCCATAGCAACAAGTGCAACACCGGGGCAACTCCGGGGCGAGATGAACGCGACGTAAACAAAAGATAGAAAATAGCAGGAATGCAGAAGGTCGGGTACAAGGGTCAGAAAGTGTACATTCAGATTGATGGTGTGACACATGTGTGAGGCCCCTGTTTCTATGAACTGCATTCCTTGTGCAGGGAGGCCTCCAGGATAGGGGCTCGCTGCAGTATTCTTGTGCCTGCCTGTTTAATCACATTTACAGGAGGCCACAAGCGGTGGCCGGGGATTGCCAGGAGGTCTGGAGCGGACTCAGTAGCTCACATGGCATCCCATGCTTGCTGCTCCAGTCTGGACCGCACAGGAACCGCCTCTTTACTCCTAAATCGTAACACAAACCAATACCTAAACCCGTCCGTCAGCGGTCCCCCCGCCTCCTGATCCGCCTCCGCTCCTCCCTCAGTCCGCCTCCCTTGCCTGATTCCAGTCCAGTTCTTCTCTCGAGCTTGTTCCCTACTTCGAAACTAGGTCACTGTTTGCTTTGTATTATTCAGCAACTGGAATGATTGTGCGGTGAGGGTTCTTGACTGTGATCTGGGTGACATGCAGCCAGCCAGCGGTGTGCAGAGTAAAAGAGAGACAGAGAGACGACCCCGCCAGGCAACAGCACACCTCGTCCGGTCGATTGGTGTAATTTTAGGCACTGAAAAGCAAAGTGAAACTTCCCCATCAGTTCTGCGCCCTCACGCTTTAAGACTGCACTGTCAGTGAGTGACCCTTCTGCCCAGTTCGGACTGTATATACATACAGTCCGAACTGGGCTAACAGATAGATCCTCAATGAAAGTCATGAAGAGGCTGATGAATAAAGAGGAGAATGGAGGTCACAGTGACATAAAATGTTTTAAAAACATGGCAGAGCATGAAATGAAATCTAAACTCGATGAACTCACGCACGAGTTCATCTTGTGTCACCGCAGCACTGCACTACGAAGATAAAACCTGGCAGGAGTTTGGTCTGAGTGTCTGAGTCTGTGTACGTGCAGGTATACACAGCATATTTATGCCTACTTGGTAGGAAATATTTAAAATTTTTGAATCTGTATTCAGTCCACAGGGGCATTAGTCTAGTCCTGGGATCCTACCTGGAATGCAGAGCTGTTACGTAATTCGGAGGACTTTGGATGATCTGTGATTGATGCACTTTGTGGCATCTGAAAACGCAGCAGCGACAGCAGCACACTCTATAAAATGATTGGTGGCGGTGTTAAGCTGTGTGTAAAAATCAGTGAACTCGTGAATCACCATCTGTTGAATAACAGATATGTTCTGAGAATTTATCAACTGTCAGTCTCATAGATAGGGACTGTACGCAAATTATTCTTATTGCTGGAAAGAGGGTGGTCTGAAATATTTGGAAGAGCTTTTAAATCTTCTAACCCCAGATTTATATTTTATTTCAGTTTTCGCTAGAGGGGCTCTGAGCTGCTGCCTGTCACTGAAACTGTTCAGTTTCGGGGTGTCACAATATACCAGTATTGACCTGTATTTAAATTTTAAATATTAATATCATGTTAATAATATTGTGTAAATATTCCAGCCCCTCTTAAAACATGTTATATATACAGTTCTGGTCACAGACTCTCTCTCCACCTCCCTACACTCGTATTTTGAGTGTAATTCATTTACCAAAAAAGTGACAAAACGCACAAAAAACAAAGATCAATTTGATTATTACGATTATTTTTTTTATTTTCTGTAAATAGCCTATTATGTAGTGAAAAGCTGATATTGTAGAAGCCCTTGGGCTAGGGCTGTAACTGGTGATTCACAAATAGAGCTAGAATGCGTCAGTGTTTGGGATGCACTATTCTCTGCTTGCCATAATTTCTACTGTGCGATTTGATGGATATTGTAGAAAGATTTACATATTAAGTTGAAAATAGTGCAATTTCAAATTCTTTATGCACCTTAAAGTGTCCATAATCACTATATTTCTGTATCAAATGATACAGTGATAATGGGAAGGAGTCGCTCGTAGTGATGAACCTACTGAGAATTAATACCCAAATCTGCTGCTCCACTTGGTCAGTGGCTTCTTCACTTCAAACTATGCCGCTCTAGGTATCCCTCTAGCTTCAGTTTTGGACGTGTCAAGTATGGCGTGTCCGTTTCCACTTGTTACATACATATTGTCTTTTCAAAATAAATATAAATAAATAAATAAAATATATTCCGTGTTTACAGGAAATGTAAAGTCTCCACTCTTGTAAACTAAGTAAAATACGTACGGAAACAACTTAACATAAGTATGGAAAACACGTCACTAAAAATCGTGACAATCATCATGTGACGTCACTAACGTAACTTATAAAACTAAACACCATCTCGAACAAGGGTCTCCTGGTTAAAAGTCCTGTTTGTTGGACCCATCCAACTCGCCATCCGCCCACCAGAAGCGGTCTTTCTTGCTTTTTCTTCTTCATCACTAACTCTTACCGTAGCATGTAATACGTAGATGCGTTTACATTGCAGTCAGTACCAGATACATGGCGTACAAGTGACACACTGAAATCAAGAAAGGCGTACTTATTGCACGTTAAATGCCTCGCACATTATTGTGGCCTCCATACGCCTTTTTGTGCGAACGGGCTGCTCATACAGATACTAAAGGGTGCCTCGGTGTATCGGTATCAGACACCGAGGGGCACTGACCAAACATCGGTATTTGACGAGTTGGGAGTAAGAACAGAGTTGGTCCTCTCCACCCAAATAAGTTTCATACAGTCCCTTAGTTTCTCGTTCTTTCCTTCCTGATTAAATTCTCATTTTCTTCAGGCTTAATAAATAACCGTAATGACACCCACAGGTGATGTAAGCTGTCATTGTGTTAATGCCATTGACGAAAAGGCCGAATGCCTCCGAACACAAAGCCTGCAGGTTTCTAACTGATACACTGGCCAGAATAAAGACAGCGTACGAGCAGGAATAAATCATATCTTGCTTTCCTGCTGCGGTTCTGATAACCTTTTCCTTTTCCTCATTAACAGATGGAGATTACAGATGTTCCCTTTTTTGAAGTCTGTCATGGTTTTCATCTAAGCGTGATAAAAACCCATCAAACAGGCTGTCTGACTGACTTGCCTCGCTGTCTGTAGCTCCAGCAGTCATCTTTGTAACTCATTTTTTAGTCATTAAATTTGATAAATGGTATGAAAAACAGCTTGAGGCTCTGGTCTCCTGGGAAAGAAGCGTAGCGGCTCATATTTATCCTGTGCTTCTGCAACATACGAGGGAAAAACAGTCCTACCTCACCCAACAGGTATGGAGGTGTGGGTGAGAATCGCGTGCCGATAAAACGTGCCAGGCGTGTTAATGAACACTAAAGGTGACAATCTTCAGTCAGCCTTTCACACAACAATGTGCTGCCGTTAAAAAAACATTGTAATGTGTCAGGGCTGATTACAGTCTATCATTAATGTCTCTCTGAGATGTGTGAAGTTGTGCAAACTGTCTGCCTTCAGCTGTGATCCTGTTACTTGGTTTCACCTCCTGATTCATGTCAATAAGCGAGTCTGCACCACACCAGAGGAAATTACATTTGTTGAAATGGGTAAAGCCAGACTAAGGTCTCATTTACACCTCAATTAAATCCAGATTTGACACTCAGTCACATATGTCTCTGATTCTCAGATTAAAAATCAGACAGCATCCTTCTTAGTTTTCCAGACCAGAGTGGTAATGAACCTGAAGCTGTTTGGTAACCACTAGAAGAACAGAGCAGCTTAGCTAGCTTTTTATTTTTATTTAATTATTTTAGGGTTTTTTTGTGTGTGTTTCTTGGATTTTATTCATGTATTTCTTTTTCTTCTCCTTGTTTAATCAATTAAATTCCTCCTTCTTTTAAGTATTGTTTTTTGCCTACTTTCATTATTGATGCTATTATTACTTGTCCCTGCTACAATAACTCCTTCTCGGACCTAAATTAATTACTAACAATTATAATTATTATACAACTAACAATTATTATGACTGCCAGAGATGATATTGTTTTGCGGTGATATTTGTGTGTCATATGTGTGATTATCATGTCTCTTGTACATCGTTGAAATGCTTCTCAAACGACTTTCAAAGGTAGCAATTGCACTTGTTTTTTTTTTTGCTATCAGATAGCCATCTGATCTGCCCAAGACGCATAAATTATTGCCATGAGTGATGTTACTAGCTGGTAAAAGCTAAAACATAGTGTAAAAGTAGCACAAATATCTATCTCAAGTGTGCTACCATTAGCTAATATTAGCCATCACAAGCTATTGGTTCTACCAGACCAAGAAAGGTTGTATCTGCCCAGGCTGTTCTCATACACCGTCCGTACCTACGAAAAGTAATGCACTGAAATTTGTATACGTATATCCCACAAATCATTCCTTATTTAATTCACGTAATCGTGAACCAGGAAGTATAAAGAGCGACAAACGCCTCATCGGGAGGAGATCTGGGTGGATGGCCGGGTCTAAAAACACCAGACTTTCCCCCAGGAGACAGGTGTTTGTGTCCCTAGTAAAACTACAAGTCAAAGTTAATTTATTGGTCATGTAGCTTCCATACTTAAGTTACGACACTTCTGGTCTTACTTTAACCCAAACGGTGATCTTTTCCTAAAGCTAACTAGGTAGTTTTGTTGCCTAAACCTAACCAAGTCAATCTATTCCTAAACCTAACTAAGTAGTTTTGTTTTGAAATGACTGGAGCGTAAATTGACACGTGTGGGGAACTTCTTGGTTCTGAAACCAGAATTCAACGTCGATCACGTAACTTTCATACAAGCAACGCCACTTCTGTAGTTATTTTAACCCAAACCACCATCTTTTCCTAAACCTAACTAAGTTGTTTCCTGTGAAGACAGAAGTTTATTTTGAGAAGCCTGTATGCATAACATGCAGAAATTGACACGTGTTGCTGGACATGAAAAATTAGGAATGCGTTTCCGTAAAATATCATACGAACTGTTTTATGAGGATACGTTGCAAATAGAGCATACTGAATTGAGCAAATGTGCATTTTACATTAAACTAATTAAATGTTTTAATTTGTAAAAGGAAGAGTGTGGTGTTAAAAAGTTCCTTACAAGCAACCTCTTGCAGTTGAACAAAAATAACGGCCGTCCTCTCTCAGACGCAAAGGAACCAAAGTCAACCTTTGTTTTAAACATGATCACCATCATATTGTCCCTATGCTAAACTAACTACTAAAACCAAGTTGTTTTAAAAATCCAAACTTAACCAGATAGATGGAAGTTCAGAAAATGGAGCCTGAACCTACCAACTAATCAGTCACAAGCTCCTACTGTCTGATATTACTCACCTCCTGAACATAAAACTGGGCATCATCAGCAGGTTGTTGATCTTTAAAGAATTTTAATGCCTAAATTCAATCACTTTTTCACTGGCAGCACAACAGATGAAACAGTTAATGATAAAGAAATAAAATGTTCATATATTTCGTGTCCTGTATTTTATTGTTTGTGCTAATTTTACAACATTGCATGAAATTCCTTCTGCATTTAAGCTTTAAATCCTTTCCAGGAAGCATCAAGGAAAGTGCACCATGGTTTCAGTGGGAGCATGCAGCCCACACAGCTGCCTGCTTGTCTCACTGTGTCTTTGTTGCGTGGCTCAGCGGTGGGTTTATAGCTGGTACTGTTCTCTGCCTCGTCCTCCACAGGGAACGACAGAAAATCATCCAGTATGTCCTGCAGAGCTGGAGATGGAGGACGCTGTGTGCTTCAAATAAGCTCTGTACGGAGGTGAAAAAGGACCAAAATATTTGGCTCTAAAGGAAGTACTGCTTCTTTTAAAGAAGTATTGCTTTTTTAGTCTAGTGGTTTGTTTTTTAAATTAGCTCTGTAGCAGCTGAAGACATATGATATTCATATTTTTTTTCAAGATGATCTCCAAAAATCAACACAAAAGATTGTTGTGAAAATATTAACCGGTCCCAGCAGCCAGCCAAATCGGGCTGATGGCAGCTGAGAGTCTCTATTCGGACAAATGTGAGCTTGTTTTGGCCCATATATTGTTGTATGATTTGGTCTAGATATTGACTAAGTGGGCCAGTTGGAATTAAAACTCAGCTCCAGTTAGCAGCTGTCAGGCTAACGTTGGCCCAGAGTTGGCTCCTGCATTGGTGTCATGCAACACTTGAGTCCGCGATGCTAATCTGTTGTTGGTGATGTATATTATATTGGTACTGGTGATGATGATAATAATCAATGTCCATTATCTTGTTTATAGCCCCCTGCTGTATGTTTCTATCTTATATTGTATGTTTTTGTATGTGATTTTTATGCTGCAGCACAAATTGCCCAATTGACTTGAGTAATCTGCTCAAGCAGTGGCCAAGCAGTTTTGGTTACCTGAGTCTAATTCATGTTGTAAAAAAAAACTAAAATCCCTGTTAGTTATTACTACATGGTTGGACTTAAATCTACTACGTTTGTACAGTGAAAATGACACTGAACGTTGTGATCACCAGACACGAACGAACAGCTGATTATAACGTTATGCACGGGAAACGAACAACGGTCTCCTGGATGAAAGCCCTGTGTTTTTTGGACCCATCCATCTCCCCTCCCGCCCGTTCAGTGTGTCTCTTTTCGCTCTTTAAATTATGTCGCCACACTTTCTCGGAGCGTTGCCGCGGATGGGTTTACATTGTAGTTAATGGAAAGCCTGGTGCGTCTCATACTGGCGCTAAAGGGTGCCTTGTGCGGCGGTACCAAATGCCAATGGCCGTGACAAAGCCTTGGTATTTGATGTTCTGGGAAAGAGAATGGGCTGGTAATGTTTGGTGTCTTAGCTTTGCTCATTAGCTTTTAATAACTTAACTAGTGACAACAATATATAGATAGAGTTTCCATCCATTTCATTTAACACTAAGAGTTTCAGCGTTTCCTTTTGCTGTCGCAAAACAAGACTAACACAACCTCTAACAAGCCTACGGTATGAATTAATAGATAGTTTATTGTCTAAATGATGCTATCATGGTTATAACCCTGTGAGAATGTAATACTTAGGGATGCAGATGCTTTATATGACTGTTTCCAGCTGCTCTGTTACTGGTTATGAACTCTATAAACTCTTGTGAAAACTTCTCCAAAGTGCAAAAACAGAAACAAATGCAATTGGTCACCATTACCTAACTCTCACTCTCTAACAACTCAATGGCCTTCTTTTGGGCATTGGCAAGTTATTATTATAAATAGAAAAAACATCTGAAATCTGCAGAAAATCGTCATGATACAGTGTAGTCATGGAGTGTTTTAAATGGTGATCAGATCAGGTCATCTGATCGACTAGAAGGGCATTCGGAGATTGCAGACTTCTGCCAAGGCGAGGTTCTATCTCGCTATGTTAATGGAAGTGAAACATAACTTAACATCCGCGTCATGATTCGGATCTGCTCCAAAATGCAATGAGTTCTTCCTTGGCCCACGCTACACCCTTCAATCAAGTTTCGTGAAAATCGGGTCAGTAGTAGTCACCTTATCTTTTCTGCAGGATCTTGTTTGTTGCAGACAGACCTGCTGACACAGTCGAGTCATCGGGTCGGCGCTGATCTCTCTGTGTGCCTTGAGCAGCGTTCTGAGCTCCGGCCTTTAAAGAGACACAAACCAGAACGGAGTCTCACCCCGTACGACCTCTGAGTGCTGCTTTTATGCTGCTTACTACTGACCCTGCTTCTGCCTCGGGCGCCAGGCGGACAGACATGGGTAAATCGGTTTGCACCAACAGACCGCATCATCACAAATTCACAGAATTATATCAGACTCCTAGTCCTTTTGATTTGATTCAGAGTAGCAGTGTCACGTAGAATGATATATCATTTATAATGATCTGAACAATAAAGGTTAATTACAAATTTGACACAATACTGCAGTTAGTTCATTTAGTGTGCATAGACTAGTTTGACTTGTTTTAATAGTTTTTGAAGGACAAAATCAGAAGCAACATCTTTAGTTTTTCAACATCCTCAAGCTCTGAGATCACCCCCGGGGCCCAAACAGGTTAATCTGACCTTCCTTAATAAAATATTAAATATTTAATACACATTAAAATATTGTTCTGGCCAGCAATAGCCGTGGTTGAGGGCATTATGTTTTTGAGTTGTCCGTCTGCAGCCCTGTCTCCAAAACATCACGTTCCCACACAACTAAATGGCATTCTCTGGAACAAGTGAAGTGGACCTTTGTCAGCAGTATTTTGATTATTTTTTTGCAACTTAATTATCTTTATTTGTGATTATATAAATCATATTATATAAATTAATATGTTTTTGATTTTATTGTGCAGTGAGTTTATCGATCGCATGCAGAGAAATTAAAAGCTTCTCTTAATTGTTTGTGGTTCTCTAATTTGCACCACCTGTCTGTTAAAGGTGTTTCCATGTTGTCTTTGTCTATTCAGCCAATGTGGGTGGCTCTCACTTCTTCTGTTTATTCTTCCTCCACACAATGAGAGGTTTCTTTTTTCTTGTAGGTTTTTTAAAAAGGAAATGTAAATAATTGCACAGCCTCGTCGCTCAGCAGACAGTCTCACAATTGAAGGTATTGCTTTGTGTACATAGACACGAATTTCACATTGTTTTCGTAATCGTCACCACAAAATCAACTTGCATGTAATCCACGCAATTGTTAACCGGGAAGTATAAAGAATGACGAACGACGTGACGGGAGGAGTTCGGGGTGGATGGGTGGGTCAAAAAATACCGCCCAGGAGACCGGAGTTGATTCATTTGTCACGTAACCTCCATACTTAAGTTACGCCACTTCCTGAGTTGTTTAAAAAACCAAACCGCGATCTTTTCCTAAACCTAATTAAGTACTTTTTGTCATGTAACCTCTGTACTCTGTAACACTTCTGGTCTTATTTTAACCTAAACGACGGTGATCTTTTCCTAAAGCTAACTAAGTAGTTTTGTTGCCTAAACCTAACCAAGTCGATCTATTCCTGAATCTAACTAAATAGTTTTGTTTGAAAAGACTGGATCGGAAATTGACAACGTGTGTCACGTGTTGCTGGATATTCGTTGGAAAACACACAAAACACACGTTGTTGAGCATCACAAAAAAGGGAAATTTGTGTACTGTTTAATGTACACAAATGCAATAGATTACATTTTGTGACTATTTCACGAACTTCTGTGTTGAATTACATCACTTATCAGGTTCTTCTCAAAGCCTCTGAAACGGCTTTTAGCACATTAAGCTGAAAGCCATATTTACGTAAGAAGAAAATACATGAACAGCTCCTGGTGAGGCATGTTTTATTGATACTCCTCCAGTAGCTGTTCATCCTCCCACACTGTGCTGTGATTATTGGTCAGACATCTGATGATGACAGAAATAGCAGCGTTATTGAAGTGGAGGTGGAGGTGGATGAGCAGCGCTGAGGGGTTAAACTGAGCTGCTGTTGCTGCTGCTGCAAGCAGAGGATGCAAAAATGGTCAGAGCAAGTTAAAGAAAGCACAGCAGTAAGCCATGGTCTAATTAAGAAGTGATTGGCTCAGAGGCGACCAGTGTGCAAGTGAAACTAGGTCGCCTTAACCAGAATACGTCAGTGACAGCACGAACTCTCCTCTCATCCTTTTGAACCACAGTCGGGGGAGACGACGTTGCCTAGAAACAGAGAAAAAAAATACATATTCTTCAGTTCTCCAAGGTTTCACTTTGTTATTGTTGTAACATCTCTTCAGTCTGTGTGATCCTGCAGACTGAAGGCTCATCCTTTGATAAAATACAGTCCGGGAAACCAAAGGACACATGATGTTTTTAGAGGAGAAGTAGAGTAAGTTACTCAAGCTTTTGTTCTGTCTGAGTCACATGTGTCTACCATGATTTTCTTCTCAGTGAGGTGACATAAGTGTGGGTTATGAGGTCTAATCCTTTATTCTTGATGCAGGTTTAGTGGAGTGGGAGCTTTGGGCCTAAGTGTGAAGCACATGTCAGACAAGCACTCACGTTGTACAGGAATAACAACAACTGCACACTGCGTTTTACTAATAACAAATATTATATTTGATTCTACTTCACTTCTGTGTAACTGTGATGATTGAAAGTGTCCTTCGACACATTGAGGTGGCTTGTTAAGATTTCCAGGACACCAGAGGATTTACATAGTAATCCTCCCATTAGCTGGTCAAAGCTAGCAGTCGACTATTTTTGCTCTTGTGATACTACACTGTACTATTCCTGTAGTGTTTTTAATCGCACCTCTGCAGGAATACAGGCTGTACTGTACAGGTTATCATAGGGAGACTAAAAGAATGTCGACTGGTACATTTTGAGAGATCAAAACTCAAGATTTTACAATACATGAACAAAATCATTATACACATTAATAAATATATGCCAGTCCTGCAGCAATTATTGGATTTAATTAATTGAGCACCAGGAAATTAGATTGATCATCAGCTTCGATAATCATTGCCTCCGCCAAGGACGTTTCGGTTTGGTTTGTTTGTCCAGCCTAGTCACACTGAAAGGCACAGTAATCACAAGTCAGTTTGCATGTAATAGGATCGCCGTTCTTGCTTTTGCCATGTCATTTGGATGACATGTAGTCTGTAAATATGCTACGCTCAGAGTTAGTGATGTAGAATAAAAAAAAAAGAGACTCTTTATTGGGAGGGGAGGTGGATGGGTCCAACAAACACAGGACTTTCAACCAGGAGACCGGCGTTCGTGTCCCACGGTGTTGTTGAGTGATTTTGAAGTGACATGTTTTCCATATTTGTTACAATGTTTCCGCACATTTTTATGTATTTTAGTTATTTTAAGCCCAACCATGATGTTTTTCCCAAACATAACTAAGTGGTTTTGTTACTTAAACATAACATTGCAGACATTACCGTAGTTTTTTGAATGACGTAAAAATGATATGTACATATGACACGCAGAATATCCCTATATTGTGCTATTTATACGCCTTCCCATGAGATTGGGTTTGTTTGTCAGCAGGATTACGGAAAAACTACTAGGCCAGTTTTAATGAAACATGGTCGAAGGGTGTAGCGTGGGTCAAGGAAGAACCTATTCAATTTTGGAACAGATCGGATTCACGGGGCAGATACATGAGTTATTTTTCATTGTCGTTAACATTACGAGATGGGGCATTTGGCCTTGACAAAGGTCTGCACTCTCTGAGTGCCCTTCTAGTTGATTAATTGTTTTAAGTGATTCATCAAGCAGCAGAAATACTTCTAAAATGTTTGCTTATTTTATCAATTATATATCATAAATGGAATCTTTTGGGGTTTTGGACTGAAAAAATATATAATCTGAAGCCACTTTTCACCAATGTCTGACATCGAAATGATTGCTTAATCAATCGAAAGGTGCCATTTTTTGATTCGAAGACTGTAAAAGTCAGTTTGTATCAAACAGTTGATACTGAAGTCATTTCAGTCCCACTTTACAAACCAAACCTCCAGCTTTTCATCCTCAAAAAGGTCACAAAAAATGGAAGTTGCTCATATTTGAGAGTGACGGCGGTCCTGCCTGTAATCTCCACAAGGTTACAGGAGGGAGATTATAAAGGGCAGAGCAAAGAGGCTAGAAGCAACAAACAGAGGACACTAAAATAGTTCAGATACTTTATATCTAAACTGATTTACATCCTGTTTTACCTCTTTTTGTCCCTTTAAGGAGCTATAAATGTTGTATTGCACTTGTCCGACATTAACACATATATTCTGTATGAACTTGTTCCAGCTTTTCATTGAAACGTATGATGGCATATTCAAACCCAAGACTCCATGTTTGTTATGGCAGGAAAAATACTGCAGATGTTTTCATTTTATAAACATTTCCCCAAAATTCAGCCTGATATATCTGATATCGTTGGAACCTTTGGGATCTACATCAGACAGAGGTTAAAATATCACAGCGTTATTTGATTTATACTCTTTGTTCATCTCTCTATTTTTTCTTTACCTTCCTGCAACTGCATTCATTGATTGTTTGAATTATTAATTGTATTATTCGTCTGTGTTTCTCTGTGTTATTTATCTGTATAACTGTTAACAGGGAATTGCTTTAAAAAACATATAAAGAGATTGAAGATCAACACTGAAAGTCAACTTTTAGAAACTTCAGTCTCAGTATGTGGTTCATAAAACCTAGTTGAACCCAGTCCTTAAAGACTTCCTGTCCCTCACAACTGAGCAGATCCAGCGCCATAGCAACTAAATGCGTGTTAGTTGTCAGCGCTATGACATTAGCGCCTGTGTGAATCAGTTGGCCTGGAGGCTGGATGGCGACCACCCAAGGGGCTTCCGTGACAACAGCCGGAGGACACCCTGGCTCTTTAGACGCTAGCCTGGCTCTGCTCTGGGGGACGGTACCGTCAGGGCAGCAGCTGCTGTTGCCGTACCAACACTGGTACACCCGGAAATAACAGACGGGCCTTTGACGGGCCTGAAGGACGGCGTGTGTCTCATCCATTCAGCTGGACAAACGGTGCCCCGATCTCTATATTTACCTGAGACAATTCAGTTCTTAACAAATTCAACTAAACAAAGTCGGTTCTAAGTAAACGAGTGTAAACATGATCCGATTAGGACAAACCCAGTTAAGATACTTGGATCACTGCCACATTAAACCTGTTCCTGCAGCATGGAAACTTCTTTCACCTTTGGTTCACCCCAAGTAGGACTTAAACTGGAGTTGTGCCAATAGATGGATTAACACACGCATGCACATACAGTGAACATTCACTGTATCATTGAAGTATGACTCTCTCTGAGCGAGTGGCCTATTTGTTAAATATTAGAGAATCAGCATGCCAGGGAATGAGGGTGCAGAGCGTGATAACCTGAGATAATCTGTTCAATCAGAACCATAATAGGCAAATGAAGCAGCGCAGGTTCTGAGAAATTATCACTTCATGCAAATAAGTATATTGGCAGCATGTAGTGGTGATGCAGGAATTAGCATGCAGACATAACTGAGGGTGTGGTGAAAAAGGTGGATAGGCATTCCAACAATGGCATCCTGTTTAATTAGTTTTTTAAATATTTGGACATGAGTCTTCTCCTAACCTGCACCATGAGACACTGCTAGTGTTGAATGAACTCAACACCCTTTAATATCAAAATAACTTGGGGGAACTATTAGGCCTAAAGTTACGGCGTGCACCTTAAACCTTTTAGTGCCTTAAAGATCCAATTAAATGGGGACTTGAACTTCTTTAACAGCCTCCAATCTTCTGATTTCAGGCTTCCCATCAGACTTTGGAAGGGATTTGTTCCCATTCAGCCACAACAACATCAGTGACGTCCGACACTGATGTTGGGCGATAAGGCCTGGATGTTCCAGTTCATCCCAAAGCTGTTGGATAAGGTTGAAGCCTGTGAATGAAAGTCTTCCACACTCCTCTTGGCCAAGTAGCGTTCCTTCATTCTGTCACTGAAAGTCTCAAGAGGCATTCGGGTGGAAAAGGAAATTACAAGGATGGTTTCATTAAGCCGGTTTTAGCCACACTGGTGCTCTAAAAAACAAGAGGTTGGACAAAAACATTGTATGGCAAAGTCCGAAGTACTCTTGGCTATGAAGACCCAAGTCAAGACCAACAATCCAAATGAATTACAGTGTAGTAAGGTGGAGAGAGAGTCTGCATAAAAAGAACAATTACACTAATGGGTGGGGAAAAGGCAACCAGATGAACTGATAAGCACAAGGCCTACTGTAACATCTGCCATCAATACAATGTCATTCTCAACTGAAACAAAATCAAGAAGACGTGCTGGATTATTTAAATTACATTATCATATGTGTATTATTAACATGATATTAATATTTCATTTTTTAAATATCACTGTCATCATCAATTCCGGTATATCATGACACCCCGAATGGTACGTGTCCACAGGCTCCGTCCTTTCCACGCTTCCCATTCATTGTCTAAGTAAGCAGCCGTGCGATGCATTCTGGTAGCGTGACGGACCGTCATATCGCCCGCTCCTCATTTGCATAATGTTGAGGTCTCAGCTACTTTATGCAAATCAGTGGCGTCCGGCGCAACTCGCCACCTGTGGAAACTCCCTAGAAACATTTAAACTAACTGTTAACAATCCAAAGTAAAGACAGATTCAGCAACTGCATGGCTTATTTCTCGCCTAAAATTTTTCAGAGACACATTTCAGTGAGCTATGTTCATAGTATAAGAGAAGAAAGGTTCCAAATGAGCCACCATGTTTGGTTTCTGGTTTCACAGCTGGGAGCAGCAGCCCACAAGGGAAAGCGTTCATCCAATCAGGTACCTTGTGTCTAGTGACAGCTCATCAAGCGCCCAATGCTGGGAAGCGAGACGACTGGGACATGTACCATTAGGCCCTGACAAACCGACCCAATGGTCGGATGTGGGTCGTACGAGTAAAGTCAAGAGGAAAAACGTAGAAAGCTCTTCTCATTTTCCATCTTCATCTCATCTGATTATTCCAATACACGGATATTTTCCATCTGGAATGAAGCTAAGTGGTGAGGGAGAGAAAATGGCGTGTGAAAATGGTCGGCAAGCGCCGCTTTGTTTCATCTATGTGTCTTAACAACGGCTTGAATATCCGCCGTCCTCGGTCTTCAGGTTTCTTTTTTTGAATGACGAATACAGACATTTGTGCTAGTTGGCGATAGTCTTTGCGGTGTGTTTAAGTGCAACTTTTTGGCCAAGACACAGGAGACATGAGACGATGCAACGATCGGCCTTTGTCGCCACTAGTTCTTTGAAGTTAGTTTGGACTGTCTGGGCCTTAAGACCAACAAGTCCCAAGTCCAAGTCCTAAACTTTACGTTTAGTGTCCATTATGCAACGGCCTATTCCCACAATGTAATGCCATTTTAAATTGAATTAGTAATTAGATAATTTAAAGATGAAAGAGTTAAATTTGAGTTGCAAGTCTCTGATTTGATGATCTGATCTGATCTGGTCTGAAGTCAGCATGTTCATGACTCTAGTACAAGTCACATGATGCTGTTCCTGTCATGTTGTAGCATCGATATATGTGCAACATCGGAGGAGCCAATCAAATCCAACTGGAGTTAGTTGTGGAGGATAATCACGTACTCTGCAGTTGCAGCAGTCGTTCCCTCACTGAGGGATGCCTCGGCTCAACACCAAGAACTTCAATCAACCGAACATTGGAATGGGAGCAGACAGCAGCCGTTTAATGAGGCGCTCATGCTGGCTCCAAATTGTTTACGCTCTGTGTCATGGAAAAATGAGACTGCTAAATTAAAAATGGCCCGCTGTGCCGTTTGGACATTCTCTACCTGTTTCACACCGCTCTCCTGCAAGAAGAGGCATAAACATGGACACATATACTGGCACACAGGTCCACAACGTCAACACAGCAAGGTTTTTTTTGTTTGTTTGTGAGATAGGTACAGAGGATCGGGAGAGAGATGTAGAAACGGCACGAGGAAAAAGAGAGTCAGAAAAGGAGGAAGAGAGAGGAGACAAAACAAGAGAGAGCCAAACAGAGAAGAGATGGAGAGAGAGAGAGAGACGGAGGGCATGTGCTGGGAAACGTGTCCATCCATGCCGACAGCATGTGACTCCAGTCTGAGAGCGCAGAGCACAGCAGGCCAGTGTGTGTGTGTGTGTGTGTGTGTGTGTGATTTGTTTTGGATGTGTGTGTGTGCCTCGGTCTCGCTCTCTCTGCATGTGTCTCTGCATGTGTGCGCAGGCTTGCAAACGCTGATCTTCACCAGCTTGAATATTACCTCTGCAGACTCACACAATAAAAGAAGTCACGTTAGACCAAGTGCACTTTAAACTCCATATGTAATCAAACCGTCCTATCGGAAGAGAGGATGAGCCCGGCGCTTCGGTTTAATCCTCGCAGGCGCTGTTGTTTTGGCAGGTTGTTTCCAACAGGGAGTATTGGTTTCCCTGTGTGATGTCAACCATACTGGAGGAAATAGTGTGTGCCACGTGAAGGCTGGCGCGGTGACTAGGTGACAGAGACGGGATGCATCAACAAAAGGAGATGATGCATCAAATTGTGACTCGGCACGAAAGAAAAGGGGGAGAAAATAGACACACATGTTTGACAATATGACAATATATAGCTCTTTTATTGTGGTGAAAGACACTTTTACTCATGGGGGACCCATGCTAGTAAATAAGGATTAAAGAAATACAGAAGTAAATGGATTAAAAAAAGAAAATACTAACAAATATTATATTTATTTATTCTGTCATTTATTGATGAATCCTTTTGGGGGGAAATTCAAATGTGTTTATTCTTAATTTATTGCAAACATTTTTTTTATTTATTTATGTCTCTTTTGGGCATCCATAACTGTGGAGGACGGAACCTGCCAAAATCTAAAATAAATAAAAGGGAAAATTAAACATAGGAATAAATAAATAAGGGAATTAATACAAAGATAAATAAATAAAAAAGCAAATTAAAACAGAAATATCAATTTATCTCACATTTTATCAATTAATTAATGGCTACATTTATTTGTAATATTATTTTTGCTACATGTTATGACATATTTATATATTGAGTTATGTATTTATTTATTCATTATTTTTTTATTTTGGCAGTTTCCGTCCACCATAACTAACTAAAGTGCAGATAAAACAAAATTCCTGCTTTTTTTTTATTTAAACCACATATTAGTGTAATATGCCCATCTTCACTGTGACTTGATTTGACATTGATGGGGTCACAGAATATTTTGGTATCTACATTTATATTAAAATATCAAATAGAAAAACTTTTTACAAACCTTTGGCAAATGTTTTTTGTACATTACCAAATGCATCGTTCCTTTGAGTTGTAAGAAGAGGATTGTTGAAGCAATGCATTTGATTAACATCATTTTCTTCCTTAATTTGTCATACCGTCTATATAAATAAACCATTATAATTTGATATAACAGAATCAGGGGTTTCTCAAGGATCGAACCTTTAGGGCGGCTCAGTCCCAATGAAAGTGTGACATGTGTACAGTCAAATGTGTAGGTTTAATTACAGCAAACACAGAGATCAGATCAAACTCATGCAATAGATGCTGTAATCAAATACTTTTTTCTTTACAGCACACACAAGTCTGGATTAGTGAACTCCAACACAACATTTACTGTGAGTGGAGATTAGTAACCGCCACAGCAGACGCTAATGGAGACCCAAACAAAAAGTCTCAGCTGCCATTCAAGTTGTTTTCCCTCCAGCTAATTCTGCCTTTTTGGTAATTAATGCTGAGAGCAGAAAGAAATCCCATTTCCACAGTACTTTATGAAATTGAATTTCAAAAACACTCTAAGTGCCTTGCTCTCGCCCGAGCTGCCAAATCACTCATTCAAGTGTCACTCTGCTCCGACAAAAAATTACAGCATTCTCGAGAATAATCACTTTAATGGATGAAAATTCTGCTCATTTTATCCACTGCCGTAGTTGGTTCAGACAGTCTGAGCTTGTTTTTTAGCAGCAGTGTGCTCTTAAAATGAACACATGTTGAGAGAAATGCACTGAAAACTAAATATTCCTTCAATAACCAACATCTTTAATCTTCTCAGTCTATATTTTTCCTTATTCCGCGTCTACTTTTTGACTAATTCATTCATCTACATGTTAAACAGTCAAGTCCTAGAGCATCTATCCATGCATCATCTTTCCTCCCGCTGCTATAAATGGACTCGCAGCACATTACAGGCACCAGAAATATACAGTATATCTGTCAGCGTTTCACCTGCAGCCCTCTCCATGTGTGTGGGCACCTGAGTGTATGGCGGCGAGAGGAGGGATGTGAGTGTTTAATGCAGTGTGTGGGATGTGGAGATGCACAACCCTACACCTCAACATCTCTCACCTGCTGCCAAGAGGAGATGATGAGCAGGTAGGTGGAGAGTCAGCAGGAAATACTGCTTCTGCTTCTGCTTCTGCAGAGAGCCTGAAGCAGATTGTTTCCGTCGTGGTTCGATGTAATTATGCTACCATACCATAAACATGTATTACTTTGTGGTTTGGTGGGGGAAAAAAAGATAATCTGTGTCCATGAAATGAGCTAAAATAACATTTATGAAGCTGTCACACACAAGCTGATCATGTTTCGCAAAGAGTTTCTTCTCCTTGGTTGGCAAGGTTACCAGGAAAAACACAAACCTGACACTCAGCCTTTGTCATGATTCGCCCATTTTCTAAATAAAAGTTTTGAAAGTGAAATGAGATCTTGTATTGTATTCCTCCTCATGGCCCTGTTCAGTTTCCCGTCACTGCATGCATGCGAATAACAATGATTCTGGGAAATGTTTTCTAACAACTACAGAAGAAGAAGAAATTAAATAGTTTACCAGAGCAAGGAAAACTGGTATCAGGGGCCGTCATTCAATATGGGGTTGTTTTAGACTATAAAAAGCTGGTGGACCAAATAACAGACACATGTCTCAAGAAAAACTAGCATGCAGTGAGTTTGGTGAATCCAGCCTGTTCTCATTCCCAGGGCGTCAAATAAGAAAACAAGATGCATCAGCTAACACAAGTGTAACAAAATATGAACCATTTAAATAGAAGGAAGTATAAAAATAGGAGCATTATATACAGTATTGACAATAAACAGACTATTAACAAAATTGCACAAGTGGAAAATGATATTGCACAGTGAGAATGTAGGTGTCGTAGGTGTTAGATACGCACCGGGCTTTCCATTAATTAACTACAATGTAAACCCATCCGCGTCAATATTAAATGCTCGGAGAACGTGCTGTGGTGACATAGTTTAAAGAGCGAAAGAGACATGCAGGAGGATTGGTGGATGAGTCCAACAAACACAGGGCTTTCATCCAGGAGGCCGCTGTTCGTGTCCCGTGCGTTACGTTTTACTTTCGCTTTACAATCAGCTGATCGTTTGTGTTCTGTGTTCACAACGTCCAGTCACATTTTCACTGTACAAACGTAGTCATTTTTAACCCAACCATGTTGTTTTTTCCTAAACCTAACTAAGTGGTTTTATCGCCTAAACCTAAGCAAGTGTTTTTGTTTAATTCCCACGTGTTTACACGTGTTTACTGCAACCGAAAAGTGGCAGAGAGGGGTCTGATAAAGCGTCAATATGTGAGTGACGAGTTTGGATGAGACCATGTTAGTGAACCTAAATGTTTGTGTTTAGATGAGATTTACTAACAAAGACCATGCCAATAACAATAGTCTTAGTTTACATGCTGATGTAGGAGGGATGGATTAAGGCTCCGGAAAAGAGATGAAGGGTTGGAGGGGTAAGGGGAGGAATCACGGCCGAGGACGGATGGATGGTGGAGAACGATGTTGGACCGGTGTCGACTGGAGGCAGGAGGGAACTGAGGGAGCCGTCTCTTTGCGAGCTCTGATTTTTCGCAGAGCCATGAGTGGTTCCTGTATTCGAACGAGAGAGAGAGAGAGAAAAGAAAAAAGGGGTGTGTGGGGGGGGGGAGGGATGTGAAAACTAAGTCAAAGAGGAAGTGGATGGATCAGGTGTACTTAAATACTTTTGTGCAGAAACAGGTTTTGTTTGAGGCATTATCTTTGTCCCCGAACTTACTTAGAAATCTTTGTCTGTTGACTCATGTCAATGGTCATTGTTTTAAGCCTGTTATTTATGCTGTTGTAGTGCAATTCACAATCCTCTCCCCTGAGCAGCGATTATCCAATCCTAGCACAGCAACTGTAAAAAAGGCCTGTCGGTCTTCCTCATAATGAAGGAGTGTGTGCATTATCTGTTGTTTAATAATGTCTGTTTTTTATGTCTCTTATCTTTTCTAATTTCTTGAAATAATGCACCATTGCGAATGTGGTAAAAAAAAAAAAAAAAAAAAAAAAGGCTGATAGTCAAGTCTCTCGCTTTGGTTTAACGTCCAATATAGGCCTGAAACTAACATCACGTACAGCTTGTGCAGCTTTATCGACATGCCAAGCATATGAGGTGATTAAATGGAATTGTGAGTATTATTTTAAGGGATATATTCTGAAAACGACCTCTGATGGACGCTTGAGTCTGACTGACTAAACAGTCTCTGCCGGGATGGCGATGGATAACAGCAGAGCAATGACATGGACTCAGTGTTACATAACAGGAGTAGTTTCGTTGCAGATTCAGGAGCATTTCAGCAGCAGCAGCAGCTTAAAGCCGCGGTGCTGCTGGATTATTCCAGTATATTTCATAAAGCTTATTTGTCTCCCCTCCATCTTCTCTTTTTACCGTTTATCATGTAGAGAACACACATTTATGTCATCGGGTCAGGGTTGAACAAATGACCACAGAGAGCTGTCATTTTTCATGTGAGGATATTCTCTTTTATAACTGCTTATTTATTTCACTTTAGCCACAAAAAAAAGCTTTTCTTCTTTTATCAATACGTCAAACATCATAACAAAACAAAAAGTCTTAATGTTTAACTGTAAGCGTGACGCCGAGGAGCAGCTCGCCTCTGTTAAACTGTGTAATCCCCTTTGCTTCCACACACAAGTCTTTGTAGTCCGCTGTCACGGTTGTGAAATCACATTTTCATACGGCTGAAGTTCTTTTGAATTTTTACTTTTTATGTGTCCATGACTAACTCTTCTGCAGTGATACGAGGGCACGCTGCTCCGTTCAGCTGACCGCTTTCACACAACACACGTTTTGTTCGGCTTTATACGTCACAAGTGATCTTCCGCAGAAGTTTCTCACAGTTAAAAATACTTGTGATTCTTGGATATACCACACATCTGCACATCTCTACAACCCTCCTGGCTCCTGTCCTCTGTCTAGGTTACATGGTGGAGAGGAGGTTGTGTTGCTCAGGCTCTATCTGTTTGGTGACGCCTGGAAGCTGCTTGACATCCTCCTGGATCCATCTCTTCATATATGGTCACTTTATATATAGGGTAGACCCGGGGTCAGTTGGGACACTTTTGTATTGTCACCAAAAACTCCTTCCATGACTACTTGAACAGTAATGAAAAATATTTTTACATTTTTTTAGAGCCTAACATGAAAAGCACAATTCTTCCTCCCAGGTTGGTTTGGACACATTTTTCTGTGCTAAATTGCAGACTAAATTTGAAAACTTTATATCTACAATGTCACTTGTTCACACATTCATTTGAGAAAAAGAAAACTTTTGTACATTTTTTATATTTTCATAAATTACTGAGATATGGAATTTGGCAAAAAAAAAAAGTTTTTTTGACTGGCTGCAACTTGAGTAAACATGCACTCAGTGACTTCACAATGGGTCTTATTCAATTAGGAAAAGCCTTTGTCTTGTTTTTGTCTGCTTTTTGTTGATTTGTAGTGAGGTAGGAACAGTAAACAATACTGTCTCAACTGTTCCAGGGAGAGCAGACACACTTTGGACTCGTGTGTTAGTTACCCACAATAACTTCAGACAGCTAAAGGCTGGCCCACACTAAAAGATTTTTCAGATCTCAGCAGATGTTGAAAATGTGAGAGAGCCCACACATAACGACAGGTTTGATACATTTTCATTTTGTTCCTATAGTGTGTGGAGAGCAACAATTTGGCCTAAACAGCACATCACACACTAACAGATTCATTTATGAAAAAAAAAAGTCCCGACTACAAAAAAACGAAATCTCGCTAAATCTCACAAAATCTCTCACGATCAAATGGGACTTTAGTGTAAAAAACATGGCAGACGATGGGCAGGAAGAAATAGCGATGTTAGTTTTTGCTAATAGACTTCTGAGCCGATCAGGGGATGTAAAAAACACTCTTAACAGACCTCACACCACAGGAATATCTGGAAAGATAATCTTTAGAACCATCAAAGAATCAGAGCGGGGGATGTCAGTAAACATTGTAAACATGAGTTTATGGTCTCAATCGCTAGTTTCAAGTCTTCTTCAATACAGCATGATGTTCATTTATTAAATTATGGTCCCATTTATCACTGTGTTCAGTTCATGGAGGTTAATTGTCACATTTTGATTGCCTAAAAATGTCTTATTCAGTGTTCGGTCGTAATTAGCTCCACCCTCTCGTATCACTTCTGGTTGTAAAAAAACAAGATGGCAACGGCCAATATGCCGAACTCAAGCCTTCAAAATGGCAGAAACCAATGGGTGACGTCACGGTGATTACGTCGACTTCTTATTTTTAAAATCTAAATCTATTCTTGCTCGTTTCTCAACATTACCGACCCGACCTTTAAAAGGGAAAATACAGAGTATGGCAACAGTGTCTGACCTGGTTGAATTTCAGGGGACAAGAGGACATTTTCCTTCTTTGAACTTAAACTTCATGTGATGTCACATAAAAAGACGTGCTTTGATGTAATGAAAAATAAGATATTTAGTTTAACATGGCTTGACATTTTCATAGGCATGAAGCTTTGCAGCTTCAGATAAAAGGATTTGCCCCAGTCTGATCTTCACAATCAGCTCCTTTCATAGTTGTCCTTCAGCTTGTCATTCTTGTCTTTTCTGTTTTTGTGCGATTGTTTGTGGAAAACAAGTGGTGCTGATGATACAGACCAACTAATGATTAAAATAAAAAAATGAGCAGAGTGGAGCGAGGATTTGAAACTATGACTCAGCGACTACTACCCTAGAAAGCATGAGTTTCCATGTGCACCAGCCCGCGCAGATAGAATTGCAGTCTGAAAACAGCCATTGGCTGAAAGTAGGTCAAGTTTAGATTCACGTCATTCTTTGCTGTGGCACTACAGCGGATTGTGCCCTCATTGCTCCGATTCACAGTTGAACGCAGCAGCCCTGAGAAGCTTCTGTCACGGTTGTGAAGAAAAGAAAAAAAGACCTAATGTAAAGTGCCTAACACTCACTTTGAATATGTGATATTTCAGCAGTTTTGGAGAGTTTGTGCGCATGAACATCTGAGAGAAGAAACTGTACCAGTCAGGGATCTAATCTGTGTCACTGGCACAACATGAAGCCGCTTTATTCATTAAGAATAGGACACTGGTTGACAGCATATTTTAAATCCAAATGAGTTTTCAGTGTTGGAAGAAGTATTCAGATCTTTTACTTAAGTGAACGTAGAAATACTACAGTAAAAATATTCTGTTACAATTAAAAGTCCTGCATTCAAAGTACAAAACTATTAGCATCAAAACATACTTAAAGTACCAAAAGTAAAAGTACTCATTATGTAGAATAATAACTATTACATTATTGGATTATAATTATTGATGCATTAATGTGTTCATTGTTAATGTTTAATGTGTTAATTTTAATAACTTTATATACTGCTGTAGCTTAATCTATAATAATACAATGTATTTTACAGTTGATTCATATTTTGTATTATGAGTCAGAATCTGTCAAGAAGAAAAAGTAGAATATTGGCTTCCAAATGTATTGGAGCAGTAGAAGTATAAAGAGGCAGAAAATGGAAATACTCAAGTAAAGTTCAAGTACCTCAAAATTGCACTTAAATACAATACTTGAGTAAATGTATTTACCATATTCAGCATTTTTTTCTACACTTACCTTCTACCACTACTAATTTATTACAAAAACATACACGTATACCTAGAAATGCTAATAAATGATGTATAAATTGTTTTATGTGTTATATTTGGTTTCTGTTTTGATTCTGTCATCCAGTTAATGTTTAAACCAGTTATGACCTGAGAAAATGATTAAAACTTGATGAAAGACCAGTATATACCAATTAAACATGCAGTAGGCAGTATATTTTTGGCATCATTGGGCAAAAATTCCATAATAACCTTTCAGCATCACACAATCTTTCTCATTTTATGGCTAAACAGTACACTACAAGATGACACTGAAAACATTTGAGGAGAGAAATAGGCATTAACGTAACATAATATTGCTTCATATTGCTTCCTAGTTTGACCGTTTGGACGGAGTTCAGTGATTGAAAGCCGGCTCTCATAGACGGCAGATGGACAGCAGACCTCAGATCAGCTCTTACTGCTTGTTTTTCTCCGGTCTGTGAAATCTTGCAGAGGACACCGGAGGACACAGAGGCACATGATGTTTTTCAGGTTACCTGTTTCACGTACTACTGTCACGATTTAGCAACCGTTTTATAAAAATAACTTTTTTTAATCACATTTTCTCCAATTTCGCCTACTTCAGCTTTAAGTTGGAAACAAAGGTATATTTTGACATAGTACCAAAACACAAGCTGAGAAAGTTGTCATCCATTCAGTTTTCTGATGACAAACGTTAAGAGTATTTTCAGAAAATTGCACACAGTCATAATTTCGGAAACTGTTTTTAGTTTGAGTTGAAAAAATAAACAACATAAAACTGGAGAGTTGCAGTGTGTTAACGGTTCTGTTCATCACCGCTTTTAAATGTTTGGCATGCCTGCTCTAAATACCTTGCGGTGCTGCAAGAGTAATTGAAACATGACAGGTACTGGTGATAGACTACAACAGCAGTTTACCACAGGCAGTGTTTATGATTGATGTGTGGTAAGGAGAAGCAAACGTAAACTACTCAGTCAGTTTGACTTGTGAAACATGCCATAAATCCACTAAATCTTCTACAAATAAATCTGTTTAATTCTATAAATAAGGCATATGTTACCAATTCTGGAAATATTTTGACCCAATTTGATTTATGCATATTCCAGTAAGCAACTAATGTCAACATTTCTAAGTAAAGACTGTTCAGAGTATTCAGCACTTGACCTGCTAAGAGGCCCCCTGGGCAAAACAAATATCTGTGGGCCCCTTGTGACTCTCATCTCCACCCCCACATCCAGGTCTGCTGTGTTGCATTTTAAGTCACTTTATTGAATAAAATGATGTTATTAATTATAAGCAATGAAAGAAAACTGTAAAAAAAAAAAAAAAAAAAAAAAAGTGCATCTATGTTGAAATATGTCTTAATTTAATCTTTATTTAATCAGGCAGTCTCATTGAGATTAAGATATCTTTTCCGAGAGAGACCTGAGAACAAGAAACAGATTCAAGAACAGAAACAACAAAACTACACAATGAACAAGGAATTAAAACCAAGAATCATAAAAACAACAGATAATAAAGCTTTATTATTATTTATCTTTATTATTATTCAAAAGGTGCATAGTACTTGAAGAGTTCTGCACAACATTATTGCATACAAACAAATTATATTATTAATTATAGGCAATGAAAGACAACAGTGCAAAAAGGTGCATGTATGTTAAAATATGACATTTATTTATATAATCTTTATTTAATCAGTCAGTCTTGTGGAGATTAGGATCTCCCAGAGACCTGAGAACAAGAAACATTCAGGTTCAAGAACAGAAACAGCAAAACTACACAATTAACATTTACAATAATCATAAAAAACAACAGATAATAAAGCTTTAAAATCAAGTTAGAGGGAAGTTTGCAGTTATTTCCATTTAAAAAGGTACATAGTACCTGCCAACATTAGTGCATAGAAACAAATGATGTTATTTATCATTAGCAATGAAAGAAAATGATACAAAAAGGTGCATCTATGTTATAATATGACAATATTGCTATTACATTTTTAATAAAAAAAACAATAAAAAGACTGTAAAGTGTAGCATTTGATCAATTAAGAAAAGCATCTGAAGAACAGTTTGGTCTTGAGTCTAGATTTAAAAGAGGCCACTGTTGGTGCATATTTGATCTCATCTGGAAGTTTGTTCCACAGTTGAGCAACGTAGCAGCTAAAAGCAGCCTCACCATATTTCCTTCTGACCTCTGGTACGACTAACAGATGTTTTCCCAATGACCTTAGAGGTCTAGTAGGTGTGTACTGCTGAAGCATATCTGAGATCGATTGACAGCCCTTAATATTTAGTCTTGTTTGTATGTAAATACTTTCTGACTATCCCTGAAGGCAGCATATTCCAAGCTTGCCCCTCAGAGCTATGGAAGTTTGTTTTTTCCCACGCGACATGAACGCGCCTCCGAGGAGCGTCTCTCCGCCCTCTCGCTGCTTTGACGTCACCGTTGTCCGTCTCTCCGCACATGGATGGAGAAGTGTAGAGAGAGTCCTCTCTCCACCGTCAAATCTCCTCTCCCCCCCGCCCTCCTCTCTCTCTCCTCCTCCAGCTATTTGCCAGCCAGCTCCGTCTACAGGCAGCACAGCCTCTCCTCCGTCCTGCTGCTGCGCGGAGTCCCGTCTTCTTCCCTCCGAGGAGCTCCGGATAAGCGAGAGAGAACGGTCGCGTCTCTTTTTATTGGAGGGTGGAAATTAAAGTACCTGTCTTTGCGAGCTTTGTTCTCCAATTTGCCCTTCAAGACATAATGGAGAAAATGGCCAGACCTCTTCCTATTAACCCAACTTTCCTGCCGCCGACTCACGGCGTGCTGAAATCCCTGCTGGAAAACCCGCTGAAGCTGCCTTTCCATCACGATGAAGGTACGTTTTTAAGACATGTTGACAGATTAAACGCAGTTACGGACACAGGTGCTAACAAAATATGTGGGGAGTGACGCCTCTTAACATTCTACGATCTTTGTCGAAAAATAAACAATGTAATGTTATTAGCAGAGATATGTAAAATAGAATGTTGATGTCTCGGCTGAATGTTTTATTGACTGACAGGTTGACAAGAAACTTCAGCTTCAAGCTAACACGCTAGTTTTTATAAGCTTGTTTTTATTGTCTAAATTAGCATAATACAGTCCGGTTTGCATGTTATTGTTATTGTGGCTGCAGCTTGTCTATAACCTTAAAACCCCCTTGTCTTCAGTGGGATTAATATTAGTGGTATCACAAGCTGTCGATAGAGGGCGTCTTTTCTGTGCTGCATCTATTGTGGATGTTTGCATTACACACACATACTGTTTGTGTTGTTGAATGTATTGAGTGTCATTACATTACCTGAACATGAGTGGAGATTTTAATCTTAAAAGGGTTGGTTCACCCAAATAAAAACATTCTCAATTAGTCATGCAGATGCAGATGCACATGCAGTTTTGGTTTTATTTGTCTATTTCTTTTTTTAATGGTTTCTGCCACCACCACAATACAATTATTTTAATTGAATTAACTTAATTTAGTTGGTGGAGGTCAGAACATTGAAAAAACAACACAACAACATGCTTTGACAAACTTTCATTATGGTAGAAAATAGTTTCCAGAGATAATTATTTTTTTTCCTTTGGTTTATTGGTTGAACGGACCATTTTTTAAATCACAGTCATACTTTCTATTTCTATTAAACCCATGCAATGACCCGTGATCCTCCTCGCTGCTATGAAACAATGAAATGACTTTGTGCAAAACATTCTGCAGGATTTGGGAAAGACCAGGAGAAAGAGAAGAAGCTGGACGATGAGAGCAGCACGGCCAGCCACCCGCAGTCGGCCTTCCTGGGTCCGACCCTCTGGGACAAGACGCTGCCCTACGATGGCGACAACTTTCAGCTGGAGTACATGGACCTGGAGGAGTTCCTGTCGGAGAATGGCATCCCCGCCAACACAGCCCAGGGCAACCAGGCCCAGCAGGCAGCACAGCCAGCCCAGGCCCCGCCGCCCGCCCCGCCCGCCACGCCTTCACCCACCGTGGTGGACCTCAGCAGCCGCGCCACCACCTCGCTTCACACAGGCATGGCGCCTCAGACTTGCCTCCGCAGCCCCAGCACAGCAGGTAGGAGTCACATGCGGCGGCACCTGATGTGTGCACCTGAAACCTCACCTACACGCAAGAGTGTGACTCAGTGGGTGCATATGTTTGTTCACACAGGGGAGACTCTAGAAGGCTTTGATGCTCTTTGCTCACCTGCTACACACACACACACACACACACACGCACACACACACATCCACCACCAGCCCACAGATGCCAAGAGCGCTCTTGTGGTTCTTGTGGTTTGTGTCTCTCAAGGCATCATCGCCTCTAAGCGCTGACTCATTTCTGTTTCTCATTTAGCTCCTGCTGTTTTAGCTTCACCTAGTTAGAACTTTTGACCACAGGTTAGATACACACTGACGTGCTTAAGCTCTGATTTACAGCCCTGAATCTGGACTTTGGAGTCCCAGAGTACCGCCTAAACCGGCTCAAGTCCAACCGTCTAATTCCCAAAGCTCTGATTGGCTGAAAAGGCTCTCTCTGTCTGCACCAACTTTGTCTGCCATGAGTTTTGTGTGCTCTGGTTATAACGGTGCATTGTGAGTTTTTTCCTCTGTAAGAGTGGGTTTCAGTATTCATTTTCATTCCCAAGAGCTCCCTGCAGGGTTTGGCGATTACTGATTAAAAGCTGCTTGCGTCAGTCAGCCTTTGTCCCGCAGAGTAGACTCAATGAGATTAAATTTTTCATGAATTTTTAAGGCGTTTTTTTAGACGTTACTAAGTGACACTTTCAGGGTCTACATAGAGTCGGATAAATATTATCATTTCATTACGTATGTCTATTGGTTTCCAGTGTTTCAGTGACGAACTAAGCTTTTAGTAAAGGAGAATCTTATTATTGTAATGAGCTGACATTAAGTAGGCAGTTGGTATTTAGACTGAAGTGTTAAACTGTGAGTTTGTGTGAAGACACAATTTGGGGTTTTCAATTCACCAGAGCGAGTTGAATCATTTAAAGGGCCGAAACTTCACTGTAAAGACATAAACAGAGGACGGTTAGTGTTTAAATAACAAACCTAACACATGTGATCTTCCTGGTAGAAGATGTGATGTTTTGTGGCAGACAAACGGTCGGGCGTATTTGGAGCGTGATGGTGGTGTGAGTGTGATGCTGTAAATGCTCAGTTTATATGTGTTTTTACATGTGAACGCTGAAGAGGTGGACTCCTGATGTAAAGCAACACGTATTGTTCCACTGAAGAGTGAATGGGTGCCTAATAGAGTGTCTTATTGGACATGTATTTAAATCGCACCACCTAGAATCAGTTAAATGCAGGTTAAACTGCCCGTGCAGTTGTGTATTGATCCCGCTGATGATTAAAGACTCAATAGTTTGGCTGATAACGGAGGATGAATGATTAATTACCGACTGAGCAACAGCTACTCCACCGCTCATATGTCAGCTTAAATACAGGAAATGTAGGGCTACAACTAACGATTATTTTCATTGTCGATTAATCGACTAGTTGTTTGGTAAATGGTGAAAAATCAGTGTTTTCCAAAGCCCAAGATGACGTCCTCAAATGTCTTGTTTTGTCCACAACTCGAAGATATTCAGTTTACTGTCATAGAGGAGTAAAGAAACCAAAAAAAAAATTCACATTTAAGAAGCTGGAATCAGAGAATTTAGACTTTTTTCCTCAAACCAATTAATTGATTATCAAAATATTTGGCGATTAATTCAATAGTTGACAACTAATCAATTCATCGTTGCAGCTCTAATGAAAGCATCCTGTCCTGCTTGTTTGTTTTTTGGAGGGAATCGTACATTAACTTCCCGCACTGAAGGAGCCACAGGACACAAACAGTCCCATCATAACAGCTGTGTTGGGACCAGTTGTGCCAAATGTTGGCGTGAGGTTTGCTGCCTCACAAACGCTTCCTCTCAGAGTGTGTTATAGTTTAAAGATGAGGAAGGAATAAACCTTGATGAAGTATTGTAAACACTGTGTTTATCTTCACTGTCATGTAGTAAATACGTATCATATGACATCAATCTTTGTTTATAAAAGGGCAAGATAATAGTATTTATCACATTAGTGACATTATAAATGCCTTACTCAAAAATTTCAATAAATAAATTCTCTGAATTTCATTCAATTAAAGTGAGAAAAACTACAACAACCAGTCAGCCAGCAGACAAGGAAAGAAAACCAGAATATAATTCAATTAGTTAGATTATAATTAATTTAATTGTATTCATAGAGCACATTTAAAATGATGCATGTTGAACGAAGGGGATTCACAGAGGTTTAAATATACAAATAAATAATCAGAATAGAATATAAAGGCAAATAAATGTAAAAAATAAATAAATATTGTACAGAATATAAACAGAATATTGTGACAAACAATTTACAAGCATAAAAAATAGGTAGCCTTGAGCTCAATATCTACTATTATTTTTTTTTATTAAATTATTAATTGTTTCATCTATAAAATGTAAAATAAGAATAGTGAATAACAGCTTCCCAGAGCCCAAGGTGATGTCAACAGTCCAAAACCCCAAATTAATACGTTTTACAAAAATATAAATCGGAGGAAAGCAGCAAATCCTGCAGACTGAGGATGTTTAATGTTTAATGTTTTACGACACAGAGGTTACAATTCAATATACTGCGATATATTGTGATTTGTTTTTTTTTTAATCTACTTTTAGTAAAATTGTCATAGTATAAAAGAACGCACCACCAATATGAAATCTGAGTAATGGAAAGTTTACGTTTTTTAAGGAATCAGTATTTACATGTATCACAGTACCTGTAACATCCAACATCATAGCACTACTTTGGGAGGGCACATGCACTGAGAGGGCGCATCTC
Organism: Sebastiscus tertius; assembly: GCA_916701665.1. Lineage (NCBI taxonomy): Eukaryota > Metazoa > Chordata > Actinopteri > Perciformes > Sebastidae > Sebastiscus > Sebastiscus tertius. The sequence continues at coordinate 6,191 of CAKAOH010038218.1, read as the reverse complement.
TTTGCAAATGAAATAAAGTATTGACTGAGTTCATCTTTGCACATGAGCTATTAATTGAAATTGATTGTATTTTTGAGAATCGATACAGTATCACAAAAATAATATCGTGACGCTTGAAATTTTTGATATTTTCTTATACCCCTACATGGAACTGCATGTTACATAACTAAAGCTGCAACAATTAATCAATTAGTTGTCAACTATTAAATTAATTGCCAACTATTTGTGAGTAATCAAGTAACTGGTTTGAGTCATTTTTGAAGTAAAAGAAATCTAAATTCTCTGATTCAGCTTCTTAAATGTGAATATTTCCTGGTTTCTTTCCTCCTCTATGACAGTAAACTGAATATCTTTAAAGTTGTGGACAAAACAAGACATTTGAGGACGTCATCTTGGGCTTTGGGAAACACTGATTGACGTTTTTCACCAATTTCCTGACATTTTATAGACCAAACAACTAATCGATCAATCGAGGAAATAATCGACCGATTAATGGACAATGAAAATAATCATTAGTTTCAGTCCTAAACGTGATGTTTTCACTAATATACCTTTATTTTCCTGCAACTAAGAAGGTAAGAAGATGAAGCTAAGATTGATTTATAGATATAAATGGATGCTCCAGCATCTCTACAGGACACTATATCCCAGTGCTCATGTGTGTACTTCAGAGTGTGTTTGTGTGTGTGTGTGTGTGTGTGTGTGTGTTTTAGTCTATCTCTGTCTGCATCTTCACATTTACCTCTCACGTGAAGGCGGCTGGGGTTTCCTGCAGCGTGCCGGGCCATGTGACAGACACATGCAGGCGCCGTGTGCAGCACTGAGCTGCAAACAGGAGCTTGTCACGGCATGAACCTCCCTCTCTCTCTCTCTCTCTCTCTCTCTCTCTTTCACCCTCCCCTCTCCTCTCTCTCTCTCTCTCTCTCTCTCTCTCCCTTCTAACACCCTCCACTTCCCGTCCAGTCTTCCTCTCCCTCCCTCGCCGGGCTCGGCTCCGACACAGCCTGGACTCGGAGCCAAAGCACAGGCTGTACCCTGTAGAGATCACATGGACTCTGGTGTGCTTTTGTCACGTGCGCGCAATGTTGTTCCAGCTCGCCGAGCCTCGTCTCGTCTAACCAGCCACTTCACCACACCACCACCACCCACAACAACAACCACAATCCCTCTGCGCCTGCTTGTAAGCAATACAGCAGGGCAACCGATAACGTTGTTATCACAACCGACGAACAAATGAACAGGGCGTGTCGGTGTTTTCTCCATCCGAACGGCCTGTAGACATCGGTTGAGGGTCTGTTTCAGGGTCGGCCCAGGAGATGAACCCCTGTGCTCTGTTGGCAGGGGCCAAAAGGGGGAAGTCAGATGAAGGAGGGGTCGAAGGGCGTGTTGTGGTGCATTCCAATGTGTTTGTCAAGGAAAGGTGGCTCAGTGAGGATCAGCACATTTGAGGAGCTAAATGCGGAGTTCATACATAATTTAGTGTGTCAGAGGCGGCTGTCGAAGCAGCAAATTAAACTAATACTGAAAACTTTAAATGTGTATCTTTCCCACGGTTGTAGGAGCATATTTTTCATCTGGCCCAGTTTCTTTGCAAACTGAGTAGCTTTCTTCTCAAATGTCTTGTCATGTGGTCTGCAGACAGGATCAGCATGTGCTGCATGAGTGACCTGCTGGAATTATTATTATTATTATTATTATAGAGGAGTTGTTTGTTGGGAAAACAACAAATAAATTCGGCAGGGTTTGGTTGATAAATTAATTGTAGGACATGTTAGTATCCTGTCAGGAACCAAACCAACAATGTGGGATTCTCTCAACACTTTCCGACTTCGTTCCTACTCTGTCCTCGACAAAAGAAATATCTTAATCGATTAACTAAAACTGCAACGATTAGTTGTCAACTATTAAATTAATCGCCAACTTTGTTATAATAGATTAATTAATCGACCAATTCATGGACAATGAAAATAATTGTTAGTTGCAGCCCTACACTCCTACGATTTTTGTCGACTAATCGATTAAGTATGTGTGACAGCAAGGATGGTGTATGTGGAATTGATTCTCAGGAAACTACAGATGTTCATGGTAACGAAGGAACATGTCACCCAGTGACACAGTGAGGTTCAGTGATGTGTTTTTAGTGGAGGTCTATGGCTCAGAGGAAGAGAAGATATCAGGCTTTGATGCACACACAATACTTGTTAGAGGATACATTCATTGTTGGTTTATGGTGTTTGAGAAATATAGAATATCACTTACGTGGTCACGTGAGCCAGTTTGACCTTCTGACGGATGGAAAAAGCAAAAATTGTGAAATTGTTTGGGGCTAAAGGGCAAAATATTTTTTTCTCTTTGAGAGGAAGAGCTGGCTGTTGTTGTGAGGGCTGCTCCCCTTGAGTCCATTAGTTGACTAATCGGCCGTTTTGGTCTTCGTAGACAAAGATTTCTTTAGTCGATTAGTCATTTTTTTTTCCATGCCCGAAGGCATTATGTTTTCAGGTCGTACGTCCGTCTGATCCATTCTTGTTAACGTGTTATCTCAGGAATGCCTGGAGGGATTTTTTCAAATTTGGCACAAACGTCCACTTGGACTGAATGATGAACTGATTAGGTTTTGATGGTCAAAGGGTCAAGGTCACTATGACCTCATAAAACACGATTTTGGCCATAACATGCGATTAACCTTTCACTATTTTCTGACATTTTATAGACCAAACAATTAACCAATAAATCTAGAAAAAATAACATCAGATTAATGGATAATAAAAATAAGGAGTTTTTTTTTGGTACCGTAGAATCAAATCGTCGAGCACCCAAAATTGGCACAGAACGTCTGATCACATCCGTTGTCTTGCTTACTTCAGTGCTTAAACGATAAATTGGTTAGTTGATTGACAGAAAATGAATCAATGACAGTTTTAATAACTTCTCGATATGTTGTTGGCCAAAAGAAGTAGGGCTGTGCCCTCTTAGTCGATTAGACGACTAATCGGTCGTTTTGGTCTTTAGACTCTTATTGAGGTAACGTTTGTGTACGGCACTACTTGTTGTTAAATGAAAAAAGTGTTTTGTAGGAACACTTGTTGATATGTCTTTAATTTAAATGTGAAAAAGGTAATGGTTTTGTCTGATTGAGGCATATTATCTGAAACATATTGGTGTTTTGTTTTCATCAGGGGATTTTTTCCACATTTCTGCTCAGTTTCATGAGGAGATAATTATCAAGTTTTAATCACAAACACTTTTGTTTTGCTTGTTGTGAACGGCGCTCGCTCAGCTGAGGTTTTCGCGTGTCTGCGATGAAGAAGCCCATCACTTCCTCAGTGTCTCCTGATGCACAGACAGCACAAACTTCCTGTTTGCTGCTGATTTGCACCCAGAACTGAGCAGCTGAATCTGACGGCCCTTTCTCAAATCTGCACTGCAGCCGGAGGCAGCCTGACCCTGTTCGCTCTGACTGAAGGTCAGCGGCATTGACTGGCTGTCACAGCAGGCTCACTAGTACACAAATGTAGGTCATGATGTTCTAGCTCCCAGCGTAACGGCAGACAATGTCGGCTGCTTTCACTCATATTCCCTGTTGTTGTGTGGTGCGGGGGAATGCAGGTGTGGTTCGTATGTCAAAACAAAATGTACTAGTGTAATAACTCACAGAGAGATCTTTCCACTTGGGCTCGGCAAATGAACTGATTCACCCTCCGCCAGTCGGCACACAGCTTCAGATCAATTAGAGGAAGCTTTGAGCAACAGAAAGATAGGCGTCAACGCATGCAGGGGCTCACTGAGGAGCTTAAACCACTGAAGTTGCTGGTTTGAGATCAGCTGATAGGAGCTGCAGACTTTAATATTTTGAACCCGTGTTTTTAGAAGCTTGTGTGATAGCACCACCTGCTGGTCAGATGAGGCAAAATACTTCACATTCAATGTTTTTTTCTTGAAAATCAGTCACCTGTTCTCTTGCTTTACATCTGCGTCGACACTCAGGCTTATACCAGCTCTGAATGGATCAGCCCTTGAACGCACAAACATGTGAGCTCAGAGGGAAGAAAGGCAGCATTCAGCTCCCTCCTGAGAGGCCTCCTGCTCAGCACAAGAGGCTCTCTTCAGTTACCGCTCCTCCTGTGTCCTCTGTCCAGCTTTAACAGCTTCACATAAAAGAGCATGCTGAGGAGGACGTTGCATAACCAATTACCCCCCAAAAGAAGTGCCGCCTTGACCTTTACTGGTGCCATTAGAGTCAAAATCAGAGTGGGGTCCTGCTGACTTCTCTAAAAGGTTTTCAACACACCTACTGTTCAGGAGAATAGGTTCTTTGCACTAACTAGCAGCTAATGTGTGTAATTTTTTTGTTTCCCTCCTGCAGCCCTGCCCTCAGCCCGAGACACCCCCAGCCCCATCGACCCAGAGTCCATCCAGGTGCCCCTGGCCTACGAGCCCGACCCGCAGGACCTGGCTCTGTCCAGCGTGCCCGGCCAGGAAATGTTCGACCCCAGGAAACGCAAGTTCTCCGCCGAGGAGCTGAAGCCGCAGCCCATGATCAAGAAAGCCCGCAAGGTCTTCATCCCTGAAGACCTGAAGGTGAGCTCCTTCTCTGTCTGTCAGTGTCAACTGGGGGGGTTAGATGACCCAGATGTTGGGGCCTGTTGTTACGTAAGCAGGTTAAACCCTGAGTGGAGGAAGATGGACTGAACAAGCTGCATCCTCAAAACATGGGGAGCTTGTGAGGATAAAAACAAACCTGAACAATAATGTAGTCATATCTTGGATCTCAGACAGTTTTCAATACTCTTTGAGGTGCGATACTCATCCTTATTAAACTTTTCATCAGTCGTAAGCGTCCTGTAAACTTGTTTTAAAGAAATTAAATTAAATAACAGGTGATCGGAACTGAAAGGTATGACTGTATTTTTGAAAAATACCAACCGTTTCTGATTTTTGGTGATATTAATGATGTTATTATTTGATTTAGATGTACAGTTTTAAGGCCTTTACACATGACAGCGATTAATTAAAACGTCAATATATATTTTTTCAAACTGTTGTTTTTGTCGTGAGTACTTTCACACAGAACGTGACAAGACGAAATAGCAATGTACTTTTTTTCCGGAACAAGGTGGATTTTTCTGAGCTTTCGTACCGCTAATAAAGGCGTCAACCGATCACGTTGTGCAGAACGAGTTGTGCCTATATTTATGAAACAACAACACAGAGGCTCCATGGTCCGAACCAAGACGACAAACTTTATTACTCCTTTCAACCTTGACAAAAGCAGCGCAGACCAGATCCACTCCTTCCGTTCTTACCTTTCACAGTAAAAGCCCTAGATATATAATATTCGCAGGCGAGTATTTCATATTTTTGTGTCGTTTATTCGTCACGCCTCCAGTCTGTAAAGGCCTTTTAGATGCTGCTTTACACCTTTTACAAGAGTAAAATTCACGGGAGTGAATGCTTGAAAAGTTATTTTCATATTTAAAATTCCTAAAGACCGTAAATATACTCGAGGAAGAAAATCTTTCTTTACAGCAGTTTGAGTCCAAATTCGGTTATTTAATACATGTTGCACTGTATTTAGCAGGAATTGTGAGTGTCTTCAGGTTCAGATGAATCATGTTCTGTGACGTGCTGCAGCAGCAATGAAACAACATAATTACCTTTTTATTTTTAGATTAAGCTCCGAGCTTTTCAACAGAGGGTCTGTGGGTTGGAGTTTGCTGTGTAACAGTGAAGGTATTTAGCGGTGATCATAATCTAAAGTGACAGCGCGGGGGTCAGCAGAGTTTCATGCCGTGAAGAGGAGGCATTCATCATGGGAATTATTAGACCTCAGAACCGAGCATCAGACTCAGGGTTCGATGAGGGAGAAGAAATAAAAAAAAACTGTGGAGGACTGTATTTATCTTTTTTAAACACTCCTCTGTTCGTTGTGCTCCAGTGCTGAACCGTTTGCTCTTTTGCTCGCCAGGATGACAGATACTGGGCCCGGCGCAGAAAGAACAACGTGGCGGCCAAGAGGTCACGGGACGCCCGGCGGCTGAAGGAGAACCAGATCGCCATCCGGGCCAGCTTTCTGGAGAAGGAGAACCACGCTCTCCGCATGGAGGTAGCAGAGATAAGGAAGGAGCTGGGTCGCTGCAAGAACGTTGTGGCGAAATACGAGGCCCGACACGGGCCCCTGTGAGCCCCCCCGG
>CAKAOH010038217.1:0-23380 GCA_916701665.1 Sebastiscus tertius | reverse complement strand
CTGACTGCTGGACTCTGTTGTCCTGGACTCACTACAAATCAAAGCACACAGAGATATTCAGGTCCTGCTGTCTCCTCTGGTTTTACTCCCATCCACATAGTGCTGATAACATGGTCCATGTTAGCGTGAAAACAGCTGCAGCTCTTCTCTGAGGAATGCTCTGGTTTCCATGGAAACTATCAGAGACCACATAGAAAAGCCTCAATGTGTGTGATCTGGTTAAAGAGACAGTTCACAGAGACAGGTTTGGACCAGCTGTTTGGAGAAACGCACTTCCTGTTTACAAATGTTGAGGATGATTGTAGAAACGAAGCAAAGCGACTGAGACAAACTGAGAAACTCCTCTCAAACTGGACTAAAACACAAAGGAACCGGAAGTTCAATCAGATAACACGAGCACACATTAAAGTGAGCTAAGGCTAACGCTAGCAGTTAGCCACACAGCAGCAGGCCAAAGCTGACAGGCTAACTAGCTGGTTAGCATCGCAGCTAGCCCAGCGTGCTAATGCTATATTCACTTTGATTTCCGGCTCAAAGAAACATTAGAACATTATAAGTGTTTACCTGAGTGTGTGCGGGTTCACCTGCAGCTCTGCCGCCTCGAAACGGACAAATATGCTCGTCAGCTAACGAAACAACTATCCCGAGATCACAACGAGACAACCACACTTCCGGTTACAAATACTTCCGGTCTGGTTTTTCAATTTAAAGTGAAAGAAAGTCGCCATCTGGAGGTCAGGAGGGAAACAACAGGTACACATAGGATTTTATTAATCAACGTTATTATATTCAGTGGTGGAATGTAACTAAGTACATTTAGTACTTTAGTACTGTGCTTAATTCAAGCTACTTTACTTGAGTATTTCCATTTCCTGCTACTTCCTATTTCTCCTCCACTACATCTCAGAGGGAAATATTGTACTTTTTACTCCACTACATTTATCTGACAGCTTTAGTTACTTTACAGATGACAGTTTTTCATCCCCTTCCTGTCCAGTAAAAACCCCGTATCTCCAGATGTGTTGATGTTGAATGTTTGTGGGAAATCTGTTCTATAGGACTAGTTGTTGGTATCCCTTAAGTTGCACACCCATAGGCCTGCTGCCAGTAGGGTGGTCAAGTAGGCATCTTGGCATCTTCTGGGTTATCAAGTGCGTGCCCTGGTTCCTCGCGGTTTAGCTGATGGGCCCACGACACCTCCAGAGGGTTCAGCAGTGATTCACGGCGTTCCAGGCTCACCCAATGATATATTATGACCAATTTATATTTATATATATTTATTATATTATGACCAATTTGTCATAACCCAGACTACTAAAGTATTTAGCAAGGATTTTCTAGATCCAAGATGGCAGCATGTCAGTCCATGTCAGTGTTAAGTATCATCTTTTTTTACTAAGAACCTTCTTATTCTTTTTAAATTCATAGTTAAATTAAGCAAAGTTTTTAATAGTGCATGCACTCATTATTTCTGCAAAGAGAGTGGATATCTCTTTTCTGGTCCATTTAATTGGGACATAAACTTTTACGATCTTCGGAACCCAATCCTGCAACTCTACTGGGTCCTCCTGCGCCTCTCAGTCTCCACCTGCCTGGTCTCTCCACCTGGCCCTGCCACCGCATCTCCTCTCCCCGTCTGGACCGCTCTGCCAGCGACCTTCTCGCCAGCTCTCAGGCTCTCACCTGCCTCCCCACCTGCGCTGCTCGGCCGGCGGCCGCAGTGCACTCCCTCGCCCTGTCTCTCTCTCCCGCTTTCACACGCACACACATACACAGGTACGCACTCTCTGGACAATGACAATGGCGTTTCTCGTGTCTCTACTTTTCACATTGTCTCTATGGAACTTACGAACAGGTGATCGCTCCTGGGTGAGTACATCTAACAATGTATTTTGCCCGCAGAGCTTTGCGTATGGAAGCACACTGACGGTTGGCACAGGACACAAACTTATCACCGAAAGTGCCCAGAGACTTACTGACCTTCAAAGCATTTTGGCTTTAAATAACTACTTTGTTTTCAATGAGAGACCTCAGTCGGACATGAAGTATGAGATGTCGAAGGTCTCGTCATGTAACGTAAAACGGAGATGGTTGAGTGTTTTATTGTTACTCATATCTGGTAAAGTGTAACCTAACCCGGGCCCAGAGCTGCAGTGTGTTCAGACGCCATCTGATTTGAAATCTCTGTCTGGTCTAAAAATGATTCGTCTCAATGTGCACAGCTTGTTATCAAAGATGGACATGGTTAGAATATGGGTTAAATCTACAGATGCGGACATTGTTGTAATATTTGAAACATGGTTGACTAAATCAGTCACTGATAATGATATTAACATTGATGAATACAATGTTTATCATGCTGACAGACCAAAGAAAGGTGGTGGTGTTGCCATATTTGTGAAATCAAGATTTCATGTTTGAGTAATTCTGTCAGAATCAATTAGCAAACAACTGGAATTTCTGGCAGTGAGTTTAGAAATATGTAAGGGCTTCTGTTTAACTGTTGTTGGGTGCCAATGTTTTTAGCTTCCCTTGTACTACAGCTGACTCCCAGAAACGTTCCTTTTGATAAAGTAAAATAATAATACATCAGAGGTAAAATCCTTGCTTTCCCGTCGGGTCAGTGTTACAGGAAATCTTAGCCTGACAGTTAGCCCAGCATCAGTTGCTTTAGTAACTGATCTTGAACTATGTTGAATTTGTTTTGTGGAACCAAATCAACTGAAAATGAGTCAGACTAACTGAAATAAGCCTGGCTTATTTGGTAAAGTGGCTTTATAGAACATGGCTCCACATTGTGATTGTGACGCTGACGGATGGACACAGATTCTCTGGATACAAGTGTTGACTTCATATTATTGGACTGTTATCAGTTGCCAATGAGGAGAGGGAGCTAATGAGTATTAATGAACAGAAGAACCTGATGTCATCGGCTTTACACCGACACAAACCAAAATGAAACACTTTTAAACACACACAACAAACAAACACAAATATTTAGATTTATTAAAGTTTATTAATTCACTTCTGCTTTTAGGAACATTTTAAAATGTCAGTCACAGCTGCTGTGTGGGCTTTAACTACTGAGGTAATTCATTATCTGACTGCTGTAAGATAATTAATGATAATGAGTCCAATTAGCTCATGACTTAGTCCTAAAATAATATTCATGCTGAGAACGTCAATTACAACAGCTCAACAAATATTGATTGATGAAAACAGTTTCAAATGAGGAGGCAAAGCATCTCTTTGTGTTGACTAATTTAATGAGAACATCAACAGATTCAAAACCACATTCAGTCATAGAAAATAAAAACAGTGAATATAAATGTAAAATAAAGATTATTCAATAAAAACTACACAAAGGAGGAAACTATAATGTTGAACTATGAAACAATGAGAACAAGATAATATGTATGAAGCAGATAAAAACAATAATGGGAACACACCTGGAATAAATCATTCTAAACACATTATTTCACAGAAAATCATTCTTTTGACTATATCTATGGCTGGGGACATTCGTTTACGTGATCAATGTCATCGATTACAAAAATACGTTGATTTGCTTAACGTGCATTGGCGCGTCGCAAGAATGTCTGCGCCCGGTCAAAGCATGCATTCCCCCGGAGAACAACCTGCAGCTAGAACACCTCGCCCCAGACCTCTAAAGAGTGGAAGTATTTTACACAGAGACCCAACAACGTGGTGCTCTGTAAACTCTGTACATTGGAAACGGTTTATCACAGCAGCACCACTGTTATGCACCAACACTTCAGAAAGCATCCCGGAACGTTTTGTCAAGACAGCAAGGTATCCTGTTTACTTTTTGACCCTAACAAAGCATGATGTATTAGGATTATCAACACGTAGAACGTGTTTCAATGTGTTACTGTTAGTAGTAGTCACTTATAGGGGAGCAACAGATCACAAAACTCACAGCTCGGATCACATCACGGTTTTGAGTCACGGATCGGATTGGCAGAAAATGAAAAGGGAGCAAATATAAATTTTAGTGATGCACCGATCAGGTTTTTTTGCCGCAGATACAGATTGCAGATCGTTTTTGTTGTTGTTTTTAAATTTAAATGTTATCTTTTTACTTTGTTATTGTCATCTGTAGTGGTTATTCGCATAAAAACACGCAATTCAAGTGATTAGGAAATGATGGATAGTAAAAGTACAATTTTGGCATTAGTAGTTCTAATGATGTATTCTAAGCTGTTTAGAGCTTGTGTTAGGAAGTTAAACAGGTCATAATTCTCTCTCTATTATCTATTTAATATTGATGTGAAAACATCTCCTTCAAACAACTGGATTTATTCAAGTTTCTCACCAAAAACTACATTTTACAAGATTACATTTGACCACATAATGATAACATTAGAATTTACCTTCCCCCCCATACACATTTTTTACTGAAAATCGCCAGTAAAACCTTATTTCACACTATTATGGTTAAACTGGGTAATTAATTAATGGGGGGGGGAAATCAACTACAGTCTGTTATACAACTAGTCACTTAAAATAGATTTTCTAAATGTTTTGTCATCACCTCCATGTTAAAATGTATTTCTGCACCGCATGCGTCAACTAACGTTGTTATTGGGCTGTTTTATATTTTCTGTTTACTTTAACAGCCATGTATCAGTGAGAAAATGGCTTAGACTAACGTTACAGTTTGTAAATCCTTTCTATTATTTTCATTGCCCCACACTGATTGCTGGTGATGATCTTATTAGTCCAGTGATTAAATTAATCCATGTCAAAACCATTTTAAGTTTGAAGTCAAGTACTTCAGTAAAACTACTGATTCTCCAGTTCAGGGAAAGAGTCGCGGTGACATACAGTGATTCAATTTATTTTTGTGTCACAGCAATCCTTCTGAATTTGAATCACTTGTATTTTTCTGATCATGCATTTGACGAATAGGGTCATTTGTTTGTTTATAAGAGAACATGAATGAATACAATATTGAAATATTAATCAGACATGGTTTTGATATTTATTTTGGGCAAATTAATTGTGTTATGTTAGGATTTTTTTTAAAATCTTTAGAATAATCAAAAAATGAATTGTTAGCTTAACGGAATCCCAATGGGAAGTTTCTGGTGGTCCAAATATGCAGTCATAGCCATGAAAACATACATGCTATTTAGAACATGTATATACTGTTGGCCAGCCTTCAATGTGGAGAGAAGCTCAGAATATAACAAAACAGCTATCAGGGCATGGGGAGGAGGCAGGAGGGAACAGCTACCTGGGCCCGAAAAACATTCAAAATGATGCAGTGTGAATGCGCTGGTGGGACTTAAGGCTACTACTCTGAGAAAAAGTTTTCCCACATTGGTCACAACAGTATGGTTTTTCTCCACTGTGAACGCGTTGGTGGGTTTTAAGGTTCGTGCCCTGAGAAAAAGTTTTCCCACATTGGTCACACCAATACGGTTTATCTCCAGTATGAATACGTTGGTGGATTTTAAGGGAACTACATTCAGAAAAGGTTTTCCCACATGTGTCACACCAGTAAGGTTTCTCTCCACTGTGAATGCGTTGATGGCATTTAAAGGAGCTATGATCTGAAAAAGTTTTCCCACATTGGACACACCAGTACGGTTTCTCTCCAGTGTGAATGCGTTGGTGGGTTTTAAGGAAACTACCCCGAGAAAAAGTTTTTCCACATTGGTCACACCAGTACGGTTTCTCTCCACTGTGAATGCGTTGATGGCATTTAAAGGAGCTATGATCTGAAAAAGCTTTCCCACATTGGTCACACCAGTATGGTTTCTCTCCAGTGTGAATGCGTTGATGTCTTTTTAGGTGACTTTGTTGTAGGAAAGCTGCCCCACATTCTTCACAGCTGTAGGGTTTCTCTCCTGTGTGAATGCGTTGATGCTTTTTCAGGTCACCTGATGTAGTGAAAGCTGCCCCACATTCATCACAGCTGTAGGGTTTCTCTCCAGTGTGAATGCGTTGGTGGACTTTGAGGTTACTCCCCGAAGTGAACGTTTTCTCACATTGGTCACAGCTGTGTAGTTTCTCTCCAGTGTGAACTCTCTGACGAATCAGTCTCTTTCTTCTTCTCCTTTTCTATAGCAGCAGACATACAGAGAGAGAGCGCGAGAGAGCGAGAGAGAGCGAGAAAGAGCGAGAAAGAGCGAGAAAGAGAAAGAGAAACAGAAACAGAAACAGAAACAGAAAGAGAGAACGAGTCAGTGAGATGCCATGGCGGAGTGAACTATCTGGAACCATAAATGAAATTTAGAGCATGTCAGTGGAACATAACCCACAATGTTCCAGTTTGACTAATGCACTACTACATGTGACAACCAACTGCAGGGCCGTGTCCCTCTGTAGACATTTGATTGATCACCACAGATGACCCCTTGACATTTCTTAATTATCAGTCAACATCCCCATTATTGAGTATTGTTGAAGTTTGACCCATACCATGCACCAAGTAAGGATATCTTCATGTTTGCTGCACAGATTTAGACTTTTTTTTTATTAAATCTGTCTCTCTTACTGTCATCATCATGTATAAATTAAAAATAGATTTTATCTCATACAGCTACGCATGCACTGTCAGTACCAGCTGCTACAACTAAGTACATCCACTTTGATTGTCACTTTGAGCGCAGGCAGGATAGAAACTGACAGTCTGTCAAATAATTCATCTGCACTGTTTGTGCTGACAAGACATCAGCCTGATATCTGCAGACAACCGGCTAGCTGGTGTTAGCTGGAGAAGGGAACTAAGGAAGCCCATGACACTTCATGAGACCACCACACCTAATGAACCACATCCTTCATCTTCTACGCAACCATGTCTGCAAGGGTAACGCCTGATACTTATACACCTCAGTAGTCATTGGGGGCTGTATCAGCACCCTTGCTCTGCTTGACTACGGTTCCAAAATAAGCCTGGTGTGTTCCAGCACTTTTTCAGAAGTTACTGGAGCAATGCTCTCCCTTGGTAAGCCATTGTAAATTGATACTTGCAACATAAAGATTACCATCACAAAAAGTGCTTGGGTTGGCATCACTCTTCAGGAGATGACTCTCTAGCATCCCATTAACATCTGTACTCTCAATACAAAACCCCTGCTTGTCGGTCAGAACCTCTTGGATCAACTGGCCACTCACATTGACTGCTACTGTGGACACATTAAGGCTCAGGTTGAAGTCCCGCAGCCACTTTGTACTTCAGGCATCTTGCCAGTCCCAGACGGACAAGTTGCCATCATCCAGGAGTCCAGAGGACCCCTAACAATGCACATGCCTCCCGGCCTTGACCTGTCCATGCCACCCACAAGCCCACAGCCGCCACAGGTTGGCAATCTAAACTCATGTCACGATCACAGGTTTTTTCTTTGCTTTCCTAAAAAACACAAATTAGGGACTGTACAGCCCCTGTGTAATTGGAGGCCTCAATGGCATGTGTCCCTGGATGTGCTCCTAGCACTCTGGTCCAAGAGGTCCGCTGTAGGTCAAGACCTGTACCCCCGGCCTTCGCACAGCAAAGCCACCGCCTTCTTCTTTCTGCGGAATCACCCGCTCCTCAGGGCAATTGGAGTATGTGCCCTTTCTTGGCTGTGTAGCGTGTAGCTCAGTGCTGCCTGTCGGCAGACAAGCCAGTCACAGTGATGCCTCTGAGCAGCATCAATGGAATGAATTACAATATAAGAAGAGTCTGATTAAGTTAGTTGTGTTAAAAGGTATAATATGTAACCGTTGTCAACACATCATAATCAATGGAACCTCATTACGGTTGCTGGTAGCTCTGGTGCTGCCAACATTAACTAGTTCTCCTCTTGCCGAATTCAACACAAATTTGATGTTCACAGCATCATCAGGGATCAGCCACTAGAAAGCATTAATACTGATCTCACGATTGCATATTTTTACTGAATATCGGCCGATATTGAGTTACATTTCGCATTATGATGGTACAGATCTACTACGGTCCGTTACACCACTAATAGTTAACAACAAGCAGAAAGTCATAATAGCTGACAATTATAAAGGATAAATGGTTGAAGAGTCCACCTGGAGACGCTGAGCGAGCGGAGGTGCGTGTGCACCGTCCACACAAAGTGTAAAAACAACACTCGTGGACTCATGACACATTTTGTTTGAAAAAAACGCGCGGGAGAAGCCTCTAATGACAGAGGAAATGTAATGCTTTAATGGCAAGAGTCCGTGCTGCCTACTAACCAAGAGTTTAAACACTCCTCCGGTTACAGACTACACAATAAAAGCAGTAACTTCCTTCTACCTACGCATGTGTCATTTTTCAACACAGTTTTGTGTGTAAAAACATCAGTTATGTGTTGTTTAAACAGTAATATATTCAGCTATTGACTATCTTCCTCGTGTCTATAGTGTTGTTATGAAGCCATGAAGTCATGAACACTGACCTGAACATTGGTGGTATCAGAGGATGAGTCTGCTGCTGGTTTCCTGGGGACCTTGTTGCTCCGCTGGTTCGGGTTCTGCTGGTCCTCCTCCGTTTTGCTCTTGTAGTGCTCCTGGTCCTGGTCCTGGTCTCTGTTTCAGAAAGTGTGATTAGTGTTTTATTTCCTCATTCATTCAGTCCGTATCGAAGGTTTACTGTGTGTCAGATATTAATTTGTTACTCTGGACTGTCTAAAGTTACTCTTTTATGTGCCGTCAGTAATTTCTTTGAACATTCAAATATCACACAGCATCATGTGGCTCTCAGCTCAGAATAAAACCTCTGCATGTTCTTCTTCTTTATAACACTGTGACTCTGAACACAGACAACTGTTAGTCTGTTAGAGCAATTCCACTAAAATGTTTATTGCTCATAATGTGTAATCTCAGTTTAAACAGTAAAGATCAGTATGAAGCTCAGACACATAGGATCAATGAATAATGATCTCTATCTGGTCCCACTGATGGAACACAACTCCTCTAATATTGTAGATTATCTGTTAATATTTCTGAGTGAGCAGGATGGTGGTGCAGCTGCAGAATGGAGTTAGAGAGAGTTTTTTAAATAGGCTGCGTATAGTCTGAACAGGTTTTAAGCATTTCACGAACTGTGTTTAAATTGACGACATTTGTTGAAGTAGCTGAAATAAAGTCACTGAATGCTGTTGAGCCAAGATCCAAATAGATGTACTTTTTAAAATCTACTCTATTGAACCTTTAAATCACCAAACACATTATTACTGGATCAGACTATGAGCTTACAGTCATGTCTCTCTGTCTCTGATGGATAGATGTGATATTGTTCATCTTCAGTTGCTGCTCCTGTGTTTTGTCCCGTCACATTAAAGCTAAAGGGTTATAAATCAATTTAAATGTAATGTAGGCTGCAGTCTAATAAACAGTCACATTCACCACTTTATCATCCATTAAGGAAATGTCAGTCTGCTAAAGATAAATTCATGGACAACACTGAATTCAACTTTATTGTGTTATTGACACTTTTCCCTGCTGGGACTTTTTTAAAGAGAAATGTGCACAGTCAGCATACCCATGCATTAATATCTCTACGTGGACTGGATCCAGATGGAGGCTCTGCCTCTTATTTACCTGTTGCCATGGTGAATTGTAGTATCAGAGCTCCATTGATGAAGGCTGTTTTCATCCTCACATTTGATTGAACAAACTCTGATCAGCTGTTCTGGAGCAGAAAACTTTTCCATCTCAGAGTTTGTTAAAGCTGCTTCTGAAATGGGCTCCTGGTCCTGGTCTCTGAGATCCAGTAGGTCTTCACTCTGACTGCTGGACTCTGTTGTCCTGGACTCACTACAAATCAAAGCACACAGAGATATTCAGGTCCTGCTGTCTCCTCTGGTTTTACTCCCATCCACGTAGTGCTGATAACATGGTCCATGTTAGCGTGAAAACAGCTGCAGCTCTTCTCTGAGGAATGCTCTGGTTTCCATGGAAACTATCAAAGAGCACATAGAAAAGCCTCAATGTGTGTGATCTGGTTAAAGAGACAGTTCACAGAGACAGGTTTGGACCAGCTGCTTGGAGAAACGCACTTCCTGTTTACAAATGTTGAGGATGATTGTAGAAACGAAGCAAAGCGACTGAGACAAACTGAGAAACTCCTCTCAAACTGGACTAAAACACAAAGGAACCGGAAGTTCAATCAGATAACACGAGCACACATTAAAGTGAGCTAAGGCTAACGCTAGCAGTTAGCCACACAGCAGCAGGCCAAAGCTGACAGGCTAACTAGCTGGTTAGCATCGCAGCTAGCCCAGCGTGCTAACGCTATATTCACTTTGATTTCCGGCTCAAAGAAACATTATTAAAGTGTTTACCGGAGTGTGTGCGGGTTCACCTGCAGCTCTGTCGCCTCGAAACGGACAAATATGCTCGTTAGCTAACGGAACAACTATCCCGCCGCCAGCCCGAGATCACAACGAGAGAACCACACTTCCGGTTACAGGTACTTCCGGTCTGGTTTTTCACTTTAAAGTGAAAGAAAGTCACCACCTGGAGATCAGGAGGAACACTTCTTCTTCTTCTTCTTCTTCTTCTTCTTCTTCTTAAAATGATATTGTACAGTGAGAATTAAATGAAAATCCACCTGAAAATATCAGGTTATTGTCAGTTTGTCAGTTTTTGGTGTGTAAGTGCTCTACTGGGAGCAGTGCTGGTTGTGGTCTACTGGGACCACAGATCTGTGATATACTGTATTTTGCACCAGTAAAGGCTGTTGGGAATGACTATAAACAATGAAAAAAAATCTATTACCATGTAATCAATTTACATATATATCATATATAATAAAATGTCTATTTAGTAAGTATAATATACTTAGTATGAGTATATAAGATACATGTATAATAAACTGTAATTGTTTTGTGAGTAATGCATCTTATGTGTGTAAACCAATCCTTTGGTCAATAATTGCATTGTAGTGTAGTGTAATATAATATAATAATTGCAGGAGGGGTAATATTAGTGTTATCTGTCACTTCTGGAAAGTGGCATGGTTGAACCAGTGAAGATCTGAACCACTTCCTGAACCAGTCACGTGGTATGGCCGGGCAGCGAGGCTTCGGATGTCATCAATGACGTCATTGGTCTAAAACGATACAAGCCTCGATACGCGCATCGCAGGAAACTTTCTGGATTACTCGACACACGCTCCGAAGCCTCGGCACAGCACGTAACATCACTACTTTACCACCACCACCTGGACTGGAATGTGGGACAAGAGATTGTGCAGAAACAAAAAAAAAACTAATGAGAAAAACTCTCGTTTAACTAAATCAGTTTCTCTTAAAAACTTAATAATTCCACAGTATATGTTTGCTGCTGTATTCCCCAAGAGACCTTACAATGAAAAGTCCTTATGTGTTGCCTTCCTCAGTGACTGGAAAAGGTGATTCCTCTAGATAATGTAATTACTGCAGTGTATCAGTACATGTTCGACAGTTTGATTACATTGTGTGCATTTCCCAGTTGGGTGCTTGCCTATTCTATATAATGTGTGGTTAAGACCGGTATGTCCTATTCTCAGTCGAGTGATGACGTTTTCTTCCCCTCTTTTCCAGCCAACCTTTCCTTTCCGAGGGATTGCTGAAAGGTTCATAGGTTGAAAATTTTACCCTACTTCTTCGGTCCAATAGCATGCTCATTTTCAGGTTCATAATTGTATTTTGTGTTTCTACTACAACATGTTTACATGCTTTAATGTTAAAAATAAAAAACATAATTTTCCTCATACCGTCTATCTGAATATGCCTGCATTTACCCTCCGTCTGAACTGCTCTGTTTTAACATAATTCAACAGAATTGTGTCTCTTACGTCATTTAAGATTATTGAACTGTTTAAAATCACTTTTGGATTAGCTGCTGTGTGTGATCCCATTTTAAACCCTGGATTACAACCATTACAGTCTTGCCACAACACACCTGTCCGGATACTGCAAGCCACTAGTGTGTCACAACTCAGAGTTTGAAAACCACTGTGCTGGGGGATAAATTGCCCAACTTTCTTCAAAAACTCAATGTCCAAGGCATCAAAAAGTCAACATAGGATATTCAAATAACTCTCTGGAGACAGTCTAAGTATAATGCAAAAAGCAGAGTTTTTAGTGTGTTCAATAATGGCAGAAAGAGACACAACCAAAACCTGAGCCATTCCGAACACGACTGACTTCGGGGTTAACATCATAGCCTTATATACTAGACCGAGGGGCCCGATAACATTTCTGAGTTCTCTTGATTATATTGGTGTCCGGTAATTGCGTCTATTTTTTAAAAGATAATTGCCACCTGTTGTTGGTGTTGTTGATCAATAATGTAATTCTGATTCTGATATTTATTTCCTTGCTGGAGAGAGGGATGTTTGTCCCGAAGTGGTTGCTGTATTGATCCCCTCCACCTTAAAGAAGGGTGCTTCATTGAGCTGTGAGTGTGTCTACAAACGGAGTGCACTCCACCACGGAGTGGGAGGGTGGAGGGGCCGGATTGGAATTTGGCCGATATTGGTGGCTGGACGGGAGGGAAGCAGCAAGTATCGCGAGAGTTGTTGTAAGTTTTTGCAGAACTCAGCTCAGATATCACAATTTGCGTGCTCCCTTCTCGACAATGGCCGTCTGAGAGGCTGCAGCTGAAGAAGAAGAAGAAGGAGGAGGAGGAAGAGGAGGAGGAGTGAACCCGCACACACTCAGGTAAACACTTTAATAATGTTAATAATTAGCCGCTGTTAGCTTCGACCAGCTGTTGTGTGGCTAACTGCTAGGTGTGGACTCTTGGCAGGCCGTTCCATTCTCTCTACTCCCACATTGTGGAGGTAGTCTGTGATAACCCTGGCTCTGTGGGGGCGAGCGTTGTTTCTTGGAGGATGAAGTTAGGTCCCAGATTGTGGAGATATGGGATCGCCACTGGCTGCAGAATCTCATCCCGATATCTCCCTGCATTGAGATGGCCTTCAATGATGACAAGCCTTGTTTTGCCAGTGAGGGAGATGCTGCCCCACACCATTGAACTGCCCCCACCAAAAGCTGTTACTCAATCTGTTCAACAATCAGCATAGCGTTCTCCGCGCCATCTCCATACTTTGACCCTGCCATCCAACTTTGGCAGACAGAACCTGGACTCATCACTGAACATGACATTCCCCCATATGTTCAGGTTCCATTGTCTGTGTTGTCGACACCAGCGCAAACGGGCCTGATGGTGAAGGGCAGTCATTGCAGGCTTCCTGGTAGCCTTATGAGAATACACTGTTTACCATTGGCAGAGCATTTTGGCACATTTTTCTTGGGTGCTACCGACATAATCAGCTGTGCTGCTCATCCCACAAATGCATGATCCTTACAAGTTGGACATCATTGTGAAGGTAAATAAACAGGCTTTCCAACCATGTAAAATACAATTAGCATTGATACAACAGAGACAGAATCAACAGAGAAATAATCGACCAAACACAAGTTTCCAAACTTTGTTTTTCCAGTATAGATTAAACAACCCAGCAGTATATAAAGTCATTAAAATGAGCTCCACCTTAACCAGCTGCAACATTAAAGTGATGAACACATTAATGCATCAATAAGTATAATCCAATAATATACACTATTCTCCATAATGTGTACTTTTATGTTTGGTACTTTAAGTATATTCATATGCTAATATTATTGCACTTTTACTTAAGAAGGATTTTGAATGCAGGACCCTTACTTGTAACAGAGTATTTCTACATGGTAGTATTGCTACTTTTACTTTAGTACAAGATCTAAGTACTTCCACAACTGCATGTACTATAATACAATATTAAACATGTAATACAATAATAATGTAATATAACAATATAACTTGTAATAGAAATGTTTACTTAATGTGATGCCCCTGTTGACCTTGCTTTGTTTGGTAAACCAATAATGAAGTAAAGATCAGGGGAAGTAAGCATGAAGTGTAATCAGGAATACTGCTGTTAAGTCCTGAAGCTATTCAGACACCTGAATGTACAGAAACATGGACTCTAGTGCTCTGAGGTGTAGATATGGTAAACTCCAGCAACACTTCTGCTTCAAAACTCTCTCACCTTACTCAAAAGGTATCCACAGATATTAATACTACATAAAATACAGTTAACAAGAACAATACAACAAATTTACCGGTCTCAATTAAATTGTGATGCCTCCATGACCAATTTAAACAAATGAGACTGAGGACAACTATGTACAAGAAAAGTCAATGTGGTGAGAAAGCCTCCATATTTTCGCCCTAGCGCCCTTTATTGGCCGGCCGCCACTGAGTGTCGCGGACATGCAGCCACTCCAGCTCCCAGTAAAAGTCTCCAGTGCACATTTAGTTGAGTTAAGCAGGTTGTCAGCTGTCTGTCTGCTAGGCGTAATGATAGCGAGTGTCTGACAAACCGTGTGTATGTTTGTGCTACGTTCAGAGATGTAGCGTTGCTGGTGGCTTTGTGCTCGCCGTTGTCACACCCATACGGTCAGTCAGCGTGTAGGCGGTGGATGTGGGGTTGTCGATGGCGTTATAGTTGTGAACGTAGCAGTGCAGTGTGTGTACAGTTTATTTGTCGGTGAATAAATGCTACAACTCCTCAGACCCAAGCCAACTTCCTGTATCTGTAACTGCGGCTCAGACTCTCTTAAGGTGGGCTGTTAAGGTGGACCAGCTTTTCTCCTTTATTTGACAAGCTGCTCCTCTGAGCTTTTTATTTAATTTTTAATATTTCTATTAATCGTTTAACGTATAGTATTAATCGGTTAAAATTCTTAATGTCGGTTAACGGTTAAACGGTTAATTATTAACATCCCTATAGGCAATAGTGTCTTTCTAATGCTAATATAGGGATTAATGAGTTAGGATGGACAGAAGTAATCCATTTTTTAATGTCAAACTAATCCATAGAATTTAGATTTGAGGACCATTACAGTCTAACATTACATTCAGAAACCTTGAATTTGATCCAGTATTTGCTGCTGACGTTTCTATCATGGGACCACCCCCAATATGCCCACAAGCAGGGACATTTTCATTTTCATAAAATTTTCATTTTCAATTTATTTATTGAGATAATTATTTATGCAAATAGCATGAACAAGGTAGTAGGTGTGCTGCAGCAGCTCCTAAAACAACCATCAACTGATAAAGTTTAAACTTAGTGTTAAAACAAAAATGTTTTCTCCTTTCATGTGGTATACAGGCTACATGTGTAGAACACAAGTGGGCTGTTTGTGGTGGGTAAGATGATTGTTTTTAATCTGTTTATGTTCATATGCATTAGTCCATTATTCCTTGTGATGCAGACTCTCTCTCTATCACGCACGACAACATCTAGGAGAGAGAGAGAGATAGAGAGAGAAAAAGTTTATTTGAATTTGAATTTGAGAGAGGACAGAATTGTAAATGTGATACAAAAACTTTCTTTGATCATGAAGCTGAATGTTAGAGTCCAGTTCTCAGCCGTGGGTAGTTACAGGTGAATGTGCGGGTTGAATGCGCATCACAGGTCCGTGTTATATACGTCTAGTGTATGAAATGTCTGTATCGTCACTGCGCTGCATTCTTATAAACTATGATAATCTGGTCACATCTCTTGTCCAGGCGCCATTTCACTTCCTCTTCCTCTCATTGCGTTTCTCACACTCATAGAACTAGAGAGTTCAGGTCGGTGTTCATGACTTCATGGCTTCATAACGACACTAAAGACATGAGGAAGTCAATAACAGACATTAGGTAGTCTACAGATTTTTAAAACTAAATCTAATCCACTAATAAATGATGATGTATTATTATAGATTAAGCTACTGGCAGTATATCATAATAAATGATGATGTATTATCATATAATAAACCACCAGCAGTTTATAATAATAAATGGTGTATTATTATAGATTAAACTACCAGCGGTATATGAAGTGACTAAAGTGAGCTCCACCTTTACCATCTGCTACATGGTGAGTATGTGTACAGAGCAGTGTGTACATAGGGTTTTGTAAACACTGTGTGGGTGCGTCAGCAGCATGTGTTTCTGATATAGGGGTTCATAATTAACCGTGTAACCGTTAACCTCTTTCCATGTTGGATGTTTAGGGGGAGATAGCAGGTCAACAGTAGATGTCAACAGAACAAGTGGTGTACATCATCTGAAAGCTGGGAACCTGAAGATTAATTTGAGATGCAGCTCAGCACTGTGTGTCAAGTTTTTCTAGTCATGAATCAGAAATAAACATGAATTAATTAATTAAAATAAATAGAAAGTGTATGAGGGTTTAGAACATTATGATGGAAGTATGTGATTGGTTTATACAGCATCAGCTGGCATTCAGCTGATTCAGCACACACTCCCAATTGTTGGGCCTATCACTAGTACACATTGTACTACAGTAACAATAACAATTACTCACCCAACTAGTAATATATGATACCAAATCAATCATCCATAGCAAAGCATACAGACATGTACATTTTCTTCTACATTTTGGCTGCTCAATTACGGCAAATATCATAATCACTATTATTTAACGTGATTACTCGTTGACATTACAAACGTCATGCATTTTAGAAAGAACATTTTGTAGCTTACATTTTAAAGTTAAATGCATCTAATCTGGTGAACTTTCAGGGTAAAATGAAGAGTCTAGATCTGTGAAGAACGTTGTGCTCTAAGACGCACTTGGAGAACAAAATGAAAGGTCAAGATCTGTGAAGAACTTTGTGCTCTCTGATGCACTTTGAGAGCAAATTCAAGAGGCTAGATCTTTGAAGAACTTTGTGCTGTCTTGAAGAGGCTATATCAATGAAGAACTTTGTGCTCTCCGGTGCACTTTGAGAGCAAAATGAAGAGGCTAGATCTATGAACTTGTTGCTCTCTGGTGCACTTTGAGAGCAAAACGAAGAGATAAATAATACAAATAAATAGTGAAAGTGTATAAGGGCTTAAAACATTATGATGGAACTATGTGATCGCCATTCCCATGCTCTATTATGTCACATAAGTTGTTAAAGCAATTTTTGGTACAATAACAAATATTCACCCAACTAGTAATATATGATACCAGATAAATCATCCTTAGCAAAGCATATTACAGACGTGCATTTCCTTCTACATTTGGGCTGCTCGATTATGGCAAAAACCATAATCATGATTATTTAAGGCGGTTACTGTTGACTTTATAAACATCATGCATTTAGAAAGTACATTTTGTAGCTTACATTTTTAAGTTAAATGCATCTAATCCAGTGCACTTTGAGAGTAAAATGAAGAGGCTAGTTCTATGAACTTGGTGCTCTCTGGTGCACTTTGAGAGTAAAATGAAGAGCCTAGATCTGTGAAGAACTTTGTGCTCTCTTGAAGAGGCTAGATCTATGAAGAACTTTGTGGTCCCTTGTGCACTTTAAGAGCAAAACTAAGAGAGTAGATCTGTGAAGAACAGTGTGCTCTTTGGTGCACTTTGAGAGCAAATTCAAGAGGCCAGATCTATGAAAAACTTTGTGCTCTCTTGAAGAGGCTAGATATATGAAGAACATTTTGCTCTCTGGTGCACTTTGAGAACAAAATGAGGAGGCTAAAGGAGGATGGTTCAGCAGCAAGTTTGTTATGTTTGCATTATGCTTTAACTTAAACAATATGTTTAATTTATTATACGTTTATTGATCAACTTTTTTTCACAAGACAAAGTGTCAACAATAGTCTTTGTGTATTTTTATTTTACAGGTGTTGAAGGAGTGTTCCATCCCGCTGACACGAGTCAGGATTAGCAGTGCGATGTTGGCTGCGATGGACCCGGTGGATGCACAGCAGCTGTTCCAAAAGGCCAAAAGGTCATCTGCCAGTTCACTTTCTCTGTTAGTTGAGGCCCTATATATTAAAGTGCCTTTTTCTTCCTGAAATACTCTAAATTAATAAGCCAAGACTGCTGATATTGGCCCATCCATTCATTTTCTTCCTCTTATCCGGGTTGCGGGGGCAGCAAGCTTAGAAGGGTATTCCAGATGTCCCTCTCCTAAGCAACGTTTTCCAGCTTTTCCTTGGGAAACCCAAGGCGTTCTCAGGCAAGACCAGATATATAATCTCTCCAGCGTGCTCTGAGTATACCCCGGGGCCTCTTACCAGTTGGACGTGCCCGGAAAACCTCCAAAGGGAGGCTAGCTCCCCCAGACGTCTGAGCTCCTCACCCCATCTCTAAGGCTGTGCCCAGCCACCCTATGTGGGAAACTCATTTCTGCCGCTTGTATTCGCAATATCATTCTTTTGGTCTCTACCCAAAGCTCATGACCATAGGTGAGGGTTGGAATGCAGATGGACTGGTAAATCGAAAGCTTTACCTTACGGCTCAGCTCAGCTCCCTCTTCACCACAGCGATCCGATACAGTGCCCGCATAACTGCAGACACTGCACTGGACCGCCTATCCATCTCCTGCTCCATTTTTACCCTCATTGGGAATAAGACCCCGAGATACTTAGACTCACTCCCCATCCGGAGGGCGCAGTCCACCGTTTTCCAGCAGAGCACCATGGCCTCAGACTTGGAGGTACTGACTCTCATCCCGACTGCTTCACACTCTGAAGCAAACCGTCCCAGAGCGTACTGAAGGTCACGGTCTGATGAAGGCAACAGAACCACATCATCTGCAAAGAGCAGAGATGCAATTCAAAGGTCCCCGAACTGGACACTCTCCTCCACCTGGCTGCACCTGCAGATCCTGTCCATGAAAATTACAAACGGGAACGGCGACAGGGGACAACCCAGGTGGAGGCCAACACCCACTGAAAACGTGTTTGACTTTGTGCCGAGTATACAGACGCAGGTCTCACTTTGGTTATTCAAGAACCGGATAGCTCGTAATACCGACCACGGTATCCCATATTCCCACAGTACCCCTTGCAGGACTCCCCGGTGGACACGGTCATAAGCCTTTTCCAAGTACACAAAACACATATTGACTGGATGGGCAAACTCCAATGACCTCCAACAGCCCCACGTGGGTAAAGAGCTGGTCCACTGTTCCCAGGCCTGGACGGAATCAGCATTGTTCCTCCTGATCTGAGGTTTGACAATCGGTCTGAGCCTCCTTTCCAGCACCCTAGAATAAACTTTCTCGGGAAAGCAGAGCATTGTGATACCCCGATAATTGGAACACACTCTCTCATCCACCCCTGGCGCCTTGCCACTGAGGAGCTTTTTAACTACCTCGGCAACCTCTGCCAAGGATATGGACAAGCCTTCCCCAAGTCTTCAAACTCTGCCTCCTCTACGGAGGATGTGTTGGTTGGGTTCAGGAGTTCCTCAAAGTGCTCCTTCCACCGCTCGACGATATCCCCAGTCCCCAGAGCAAAATGAAGAGGCTAAAGGAGGATGGTTCAGCAGCAGGTTTGTTTTGTTTGCATTATGCTTTAACTTAAATAAAATGTTTATTGATTATATGTTTTTTGATTGCCCTTTTTTCACAAGACAAAGTGTCAACAATAGTCTTTGTGTATTTTTATTTTACAGGTGTTGAAGGAGTGTTCCATCCCGCTGACACGAGTCAGGATTAGCAGTGCAATGTTGGCTGCGATGGACGCCATTGGAAGCACAGTAGCTGTTCTTAAAGGCCAAAAGGTAATTTGCAAGTTCATTTTCTCTGTTAGTTTAGGCCTTGTATATTAAAGTGTCCTCTTCTTCCTGAAATATTCTATATTCATAAGCCAGGACTGCTGATATTGGTCAAAAGGAAAAATGCCTCAAATATGGCTTAAATGTCTTTTCTTCCATTAGAAACGTTATGTGGAGCAGAAAGCAGCTGCTTCCAAGAGGAGACTGTCAGAGCGACAGGTTTGTCTTTGTTTTTAATACAGTGTTAGCCCTGCTTTCCTTTTCTGAGTTGTCTAACGGTTTGCCAGAACTTCCTTGAGGCCAATCAAAAGTGTTTCTCCATGGTCTTCCTGAATTCCTGCCACACCCGGGTTTTTGCTTTTGGGCCAACCAAGCCCAAAAGGCCTCCTTCTTCAGCTTGACGGCCTCCTTCACCTTCTTCTTAGGTTGCCACCACAAAAGGCACCGACGACCTTCTGACCACAACTCCTAGCAGCCGCTTCCACAATGGAGGTTTTGAACATGACCACTCAGATTCCATGTCCCTAGCCTCTCCCAGGATGTCCCCCAGGCAGGACGGAGTAGGCATTGTTCTTCCTGGATCCAAGGTTCGACAATTGGTTGGAGCCTCCTTTCCAGCACCCTAGAATAAACTTTCCCGGAGAGGCTTTTTGCAGTGTGATACCCCGATACTTTGAGCACACCCTCTGGTCCCCCTTTTTAAAATTGGGACCCACCACCCCGGTCTGCCATTCCACAGGCACTGTCCCCGACCTCCACGTGACACTGAAGAGGCGTGTCAGCCAAGTCAGACCAACAATGTCCAGAGCCTTCAGCATCTCAGGGCGAAACTCATCCACCCCCGGTGCCTTGCAACCGAGGAGCTTTTTGACTACCTCAGCGATCTCTGCCAGGGATATAGACAAGCCTTCCCTAGAGTCTTTAAACTCTGCCTCCTCTACGGAGGACATGTCTTTTCTTTGCACCAAATTAATTTGCGTTAACGCCTTATCGCATTAACTTTGAAAGCACTAGTAATTACCTATGTAGACATAACTCCAGCCTGTCTGCTCCCGTTAGCAAAAAGAATGCAAAGGCATCTTAGACCAAACGAGAAAAAAGAGCTAGAGAATGTGAACGAGGTGATTTATAAGCTGTGCGATAAACAAGTCGGGACTAAAGATGGAAACGCCACAAATCTCCACTACCATCTTAAAACTTGTACACTCATCCAACAGAATAGGCAAGTCTGCCACCGACTCCTCAACCCTCAATCATTGGGGCTTTAGCAAAGACAACAACAACTACATATAAACGTGGCAGTCAACGGTGGCGAGATTGTACAAGGGCAGTTACCAGGTGTGGAAAATAATCTCCAGTTTAATGTAAACTCACATTAACAAGAACCCTTTAAACGACTGTACTTTCTCTGTCCATGCTATGACAATTTTTTTTTTTTTTTAGCCAAACATCACATGGGAACATAATGGTGACATGACGTCGAGAAAAGATGGTGCACAGTCAGCAACTTGGAGCGCGTATTGCTTAGTTACTTAGTAACTACTGGTGTCCCAAATAGAGAACCGAGTGGGTACCAAACGCGGAGCTAGGATTCAATAGTGTAAAAGTTTATGATTATGAGAATGGAAAGTGCCCAGTATCAATAGAAAAAAACAAAACCCTAAAACATAATGGTGTCCCAGGTGGCCTAGAAAAGTAAAAGAAAATAGGGCAGAGGGGCATTGGTGGAGCCCCTCAATAGGTGGGACGCCGGGTCTAGCATAAAAGACGAAGCCCTGCTGAGGGTGCTTTAGTTGACTGCTTTCGAGACCAGTGTAAGATCCCTCAAGTTACCCCTCACCCCTATCACAGGAGGCATATACTTGAACCAGTTCTCCGTCTAAAGGGTCCGGTTCTTGGCTGCACTGGGTTCACCCAGTTAATAACTAAGCAGTCAAAAACTGTTTAAACTGGTAGTGAGGAGATTCGCCTAGCTACTCACTGCCTTCCTCCGGACGCCAACCCCGTTTCAGCTGGGTGGAAAACTGGATGAATAACTCAGGAGCCAGGCTTTGTCACCAGCCACGCCCGTTAATGGCAGCTCTCCTCCACGGTCTGTGCACTTGGAAAGGTGCTAGGATAATATTTAGGGTTTACAAAACCTCTAGGATTGGTTAAAAATCATTGGCAAGGAAAACCTGTTACAGAAAAACTCTTCTTGATGATGTGAGGTACGCATTACCTTGAGTCACTCTGTGTTGGCAGCTCAAGCTGAGAACTCATGACAAGTGAATCTGTGCTCCTCGTTTGGAAGTTGAAAGGGCAAATTCTCTGTAAAAAATCACAATCTCCTATTTTCTTTCCATGTCACTGAGGACACTAGTTGTCAAAAACTCCTATTTAAAAACTTGATCCTTTCTCCATCAAATCTAGCCAAGTCTGAAAAACTACTCATCCTAATTTTTAAAGGTGATCCATCCTGATGAATAGACTAGACAGGCTCGGAGAATGTATGTAAGAGAAAAATGCCCCGATTCTACTTTGTCCTTAGTTTTTATATTTCCAGCTTGGATGTTCGTGTGCAGCTTTGCAGCAAGGGTGTGGGGCCCCATCCCCCCTCTCCTCTTAATACCATATTTCATTACAACATCATTTCATTTCTCAATTCATCCTCGGGACCTGTTGATGCCGGTCCCGAGTTCAACTGCCAACAGGTTACCACACACAATAAGAATCACTTGTTATTTCTGTAGATTTGTAAAACGCCATAAAAAATCATTTGTTACATATAAAACTATCTACCCCCGTTTTAATTATGTTTCCCCAAATATTAATGCCCTCTTTGCGTCGTTTGTTTTAACCTACACAAGGTCTTTTCCTTAGAATGATTAGTTCCCTTTTTTCACATTGCCAAGATCTGATTCTTGGTTACAGCACACACACACACATCTGTTGATCACCACCTACTTGATTTTCATCACAACTTACTTGATTTTCATGTATATTTCCTTACTTAATCAAAAACAAATCTTAACACTTTCTTGCTAACCTTTATCATTGTTAAATCGATTAGTGGTTACATACTCTGTGTCACAAGGGTCCATATTTATGGTTTACTGACGTTTGAACGGCCTCCCTCTAGCGGCTTGCCGAGGGTAAGGCCAAGGCCAAACCTGCCCTCGGGTACGTCCTCTGTTGTTGTTCTCCCATCTGTCTCTACGCCGCCCGTTATCCTCCCCTCGGCCCTGCGGACGCCCGTTCCAGCAGGTCCGAGCAGGAAGAGAGTTCGCAGGTATGGGTCGAGGGACCTCATAATTACTTGACTCCAGCCACTTGTTTTACCTTTATTTCTGTACTTATACTTGAACTACAGTAAAACTATCCACATCGAATTCTGAAGTCAGTCTTCTTTTTTTTAAGTTTGTTTTAATTGAAAAGTATTAGAAGTTTGGTAGAAGATCTGATCTTAACTGGCCAGAGAAGATTTCCTGTGACACAGGTACATTGTAAAAGAAATGGTTTCCATCCATATAGTTGAAAAAGCCAGTTTCAAGGAAATAGTGAATACATTAGATCGCCAATATGACTTACCAAGCTGCAGATACTTCATCATTGGGGATTTATGTATTTTTAAGGAATAAGTCAGTGCATGGGTTGTGTGCTTAACTTTAACGAGTGTTAGTGTGTGCTGTTGAGACAGAGAGAAGAGTTGCACGGCCGTTCCAAGCTACTACAATGCCGTCGTTTCAGATGTGAACAATCAGACATCAATGTTGAGAAACGTGTTATTCAATAAAAATAACCAGTTGATTCATCTGATTTATTGATCTCAGC
>CAKAOH010038216.1:1313-43230 GCA_916701665.1 Sebastiscus tertius | reverse complement strand
AAGGTCTCTCCATGAACATGATTTAGATCTGATCCTAGTGTTGGCTTTTCCTGCCTCAGTGCAGGCTGAGGCAGCGGGGCTCTGCAGCGTGTCTCCCTGCTCTCTCCGCCCGCAGCCGGAGAGAGCAGGGAGACACCGGCACCCGGTAGGTAACGGGACTATAACGTTACTCGCTGAGGAGCTGCGTCACTTCACAAGACACAGGAAACCTCTGTTGGTCTGGAGGAGCTGCAGCAGTTATTTCTGCACAAACATCCACTGTACATTCACTAGATATTCTCAGAGCTAAACTAACTCTTCTGCAGTGTGGAGTGAGCGCGCGTTCACGTCTAGAGGTGGAGCGAGCTGAGCGAGAACGCGCGCGCTGTCTGAGTGAAGGCGAGCAGGCAGAGGAGGAGAGGCAGCGGCCACACGCGAACGCGCATATGCGAGCACGCATGTGTGGCGACCCGCTACATTTATACGCTTAAAAAGTTACAAACAGTCCCTTTAAATCAAAATACTTCAACGTTGCCACCTTCAGTTGCCCCTGAAAACCCCAAATTTGGCATTAGGCACTACGTCCCAATCAGGGAAGGGGGACTGCAATGTTACAACTACTTACTTGTTTCACAAGAAAAGCCCAAAGCTATAGAGTAAAAAATGAAAAAGTCTATATGACAACTGAGCTGAAAAGTGTTTCTCTTCTATCCCATAACAAGTGAAGCGAGTTCTCTTCTTACCGTAGGTGAGCACGTAGAGCGGCTTGCCGTTGGTGTCCATGGTGGTGAGGCAGGGGGCCTTCGGAGAGATGGTGCCCCACCTCTGCAGGGCCGCCTCCAGAGACGGCGGCCAGTTGGTCACCACGCCCAGCTGCTCGCCCCGCATGGCCACCATCTGGGCCCCCTCCGCCTTGGGCTGGTTGGGGTCTGGCTGCTGGACTGGAGGAGGATAACAGAAGAGATTGAAATACCATCATGATACAGAATGTCTGAATTAAGAGTCAGCCTCCTCTCATGTGATTTATAAAAAGTACTGCAGCATTTACTCCGTGTTTTTATGATTGCTGTATCACAGAGAGAATGCTCATTGGAAGGAATCAAGCTTTTAATCACTCAAACTACCGGCTTGATAACAAGCTCAGTCTGTCCAACATTTACTAATTTACTATTCATGCTTAAATTATGAATTATGAATTAACTTCTGGGCTTTTGATGCTGGAAACAAAAAGAAATATGCATCAGTTAGTTTCTGTCTTTGTCGCAGCAGATATTAGAGAATAAAGACTTGAGTGATTTAGTTGTGTGGATTATTGTGCAGCTTCTCAACTGTTTTTCAGGGTATTATCTTGTTTCATTGTTTGTTAACAGTAAAATATTAAAGTTTAATTAACTATCAATAAATGATGGTTATTAGAAAGTGTTATCAACTATATTTTCAAAATAAAGGGAGTGAAGTTATTACCTTCCAGAAGCTCCTCAAAGTCGTCGACAAAGAACTCTCTCAGCGGCGGCCGTTTGGGTCTCTTCAGCGTGTTGACGAGCTGCTGGATTTTGGCTGAAACTCTGCTGCTGACTGGAACGCCTGCAGAGGACGAAAATACACACACACACACACACACACACACACACACACACACACACACACACACACACACACACACACACACACACACACACACACACACACACACATACATTAAGGTATGTCCTCGACTAAACTCCTAGTTGTGCTCTCACAGGTGTTGAAGTAGTCGTTTCCCTGTTCGCCTTCAGCTCTGATAAAACATCCACAAGTTTTAAATCTACATTAAAGTGGCACCTTTTTTTCCTCGAGTGAGCAATCAACGGAGCCGCCGTTGAACACGACACTCCGTGATGGCAGAGATGAATACGGCATGCGAGATGAGGAACAAATTGCTCTTTCATTAAGGCTGATTTTAAACCCAACTGTGACCGTGAGAGTGGAGCTTTAACCTCTTAAAAAACGTGTGAATATTTTAATTTAAAACGCCTAAAATAACGACCCAAAATGAATCAGGACTGGCTCCTCAACCATACGGCCTACATGCATATATTTGGTCTCCTTTGAAAGGTAAGAAGCGAAGGAACAGGAATCAATTGTAAGTAAATTAAACTATATCACCATGGAGATTACAATGGAGATGCAATAAAGGAAGAAATAAGATTTTTGAGAGGGAGGTGGGATGGAAGATCTGGAGGCAAATAGATGTTTCAGCAGCTGGGTGAGCCAAAGACATAACTGAGAGTTGGCAAAATGACCATGAAGAAGTGGGTGTACTGCCAGGTAGTCTATGTCTCTGGATGGAACAACCAGAGGTTCATTCTTGTCCCTCAGTCCTCTGGTGAACTTTATGTTTCAGTCTCCATCAAGCTGGGATGAAGAAATCTTCATGGGTGAACACATAATAAACAAACAGAATCGAAGTTTTGTTGATATTCAGTGCCGAGCTGTTTCACATTTTAACAGTCAGATGGTTTGGTCCAATACATTCGCCCTCCCAACTCGTTAAATACCGCTCCTTGGTCAGTGCCCCTCGGCACCGGAGACCGACACTCGGGGGACACCTCTTGCGTTACTTTTGGACGGACTAGGGACGGCGTGTCAATATACGTTTGTTACATGCATAATGTCCTTTCAAAATAAACTTCCGTTTTCACAGGAAGTTAGATTTAGGTAACAAAACCACTTAGTGAGGGTTAGGAGACGGTCATGGTTGATGTTAACTTTACTGACTAGCGACTCACAGGACTTACGATACTAACGACTCATGCGACAAATTAAGTCGGTTCACACGGGACTCGAACAGCGGTGTCCAGATGGAGCAGAAATCAGATGGAGCAGAAATCAGAAGGGGAATAGCATCAAAAATCAATGAAAGTTTATTAAGTGTTAAGAAGTACAAAACTAAAAGTTGTTGGTCAAAAAGCAAGAGAAAAAGTGCTGCAAAGAAGATATTAGGGCTGCCCTCAACCAAAACAAATTCTTAGTCGACCAACACTCGTATGATTTTGTCGACTAATCGATTAGCTGATTTAATCGACAGATCTGTGAAACTGAGTTTCTCCACAAAGAATCACACAAAAGCACCACTTTAACTCTTGTGTTTACCAGAGATGTGCTCATACGTTTCTTTAAATAAGTCATTCAGCATGAAAAAAGCATAAAAAATGACTAATCGACTAAAGAAATCTTAGTCGACTAACGCCAATACGACTGATTAGTCGACTAATCTACGAAGATTAGGTAGTAGCTCTAGAAGATATTGCAGTTTTTAAGATTTTTTTTGTTAAAATAATAAAGAAATGATGGTGATAAAGAATATTGGTGGACTATAATACATTTTACAATATGTCTGGCTGAGACTCTTTATCTGATCAAAAATAAAATACATTTTACAAGCAAGAACTGAGAGTGAATTTGATTAAGAATTGTTTTATAGGTCAGTAATAGCAGTGAAATGCCTCCAAACAAAAGGGCAACAAAAAGTCCTTCCCACACAGTGACTCAAAGGTTAAATCCTTAAAAATCTAAAAGTCTAAATCTCTGAAAACAAAAAAGCACAAGAGCCATTGTGAGCAACATAATACAAAGATGGTGAAATCCTCTTTCAGCCAAACATCCCGATAAGCTCCCATCTGTAAACTCTGGCACCTGATCTGTCAAGCTGCTCCGCCCTGAGCTGCGTTCAACATCTCCGTCCACGTCGGCAGCGATCGCAGCGTCTAATGAACAACTCCATCTGCTGCGGCGTCACGTCCCTCCAGAGAAGGACTTATGAAACTATGAACCAGCAAACTGAGGTCTTACAGAAATATCTACACTGAACCATCATGACGTAGTTCACAAACGGTTAATGTCAAATTTTGGATTCTCTGATTTGTTGTTTTGTTGAAAGAGTTTCATCACAAAAGTGAACATGAACGTCGTGATATGTGTCTATCATAAAACTTTTTTATAGACCATTTCATATTTGGATGCAATATAATGTGCATCACAAGAGATTTTAAATAAAATATAAGACATGGAAACAACAAAAACGAGACAAAACCGAGTATACTACATGTCTGGACCGTGTACGGTCAGTCTGTAATGTTAAATCCAGTAATGGTTCATGTCCATAGCCTCCATCTTTTCCACGCTTCCCATTCATTGTCTATGTAAGCAGCCGTGCAATGCATTCTGGTGGCGTGGCGGCGGGATTCGAGAGACGGGGCGTCACGTTGGCTGCTCCTCATTTGCATAAAGTTGAGGTCTAGGCTACTTTATGTAAATCACGGGCGTCCGACGCGACTCGCCACATCTGGAAACTCCTGAGAAACTTTTTAACTAGCCGTTGTTGATCTAAAATAAAGACGAGTTAGCAGCTGCATGGCTATAAAATGCTTTCAGAAACACAATTCGTTGAAATATTTTCGTGATATAAGAGAAGAACGTTTTCAAATGAGCCGCCATGTTGGTTCCGGTTTGAAAGCTGGGAGCGGCAGCCCACAGAGGGAAAGCGTTCGTCCAATCAGGTGCCGAGTGTCTATGGTGGCAGCCAATCAAGCGTCTAATGCTGGGATGGGAGTGAAACCGCTGACACGCCCCCCTGAAAAAGTAAACAAAGGACTGTTCCCGCCTTTTCATTTTGAAAAAGCAACGGCCAATGAGGAAACTCCAACACTCGGCCGACCAATCGTGTAACGTCATCACTCAGTCAGTGACAGACTTTTGCGTTTGTAGGGCTGACCCTCAGCGGTCCAGCCAGTAAATACGGTACGTAGGTAAAGACCGTCATTAAAAGCAAGTTGGTAGAGATGTTTTCTTTTTAAAACTTTACTTCATGTGACCAAAACAACGGCAAAACGTTTTCTAAGCTTAAACAACGTCCTTCACATGAAACAAAGAAGACACATTAATACTGTATCAGAGCAGCTGGAGGTCCGTCTAGTTTAAAAGCACCCGAGTGCCTCTTTCTCCCAGTCAGACTATTAAATGTGAAGCTTTCATGTTTCCCCAGATTAAAAACACTCAACACGTGAATCCTCATCACATGTCAGACCACAGAGTCGGGCCGGAGGCTGCTGAACAGACACAACAGCTGGTTCACAATACGTTTACACATGACTCACAAGTCCTCCAATCAGCAGCTCAGCGGAGGTCACAATCAGGGAAGAATGAAACTTAAGTAAAAGGGAGTGAGTTGTATTTAGAGTGAATAATCAGCCCTGCAGAACAGAAGAAAGTCTGGATATCTAACAAGTCTTTCAAGACCCGATTTTCTTGTCTTTAGATTCACATCTCTCGGTTTCATCTGAAAACAAAAATCCCCCCAAAATGACCTCGGACTGATTCTGACGCAGAATTTGGAAATGAAGCTGTGACTCAGATCTACCCAAAGGTCAAAGGTCAAAGGTCATGTGTTCTCATATTCAATGTGTCGTTGAATTTCTTAATCAACATAAAACAAACGTCTTCAAGTTAATATTTACGATTCGGTGCATTAACCCGTTCGTGCCCAAAGACTTAGATTTAGTATGATGAGGAAAAATACCCACAACGTTTGTTCTGATTGGTCAAAAGTCTTGAAATGTGGTACGGTCACAAATTGGGGCAGTAAAACTTTGAAATGTTTGGATCACATGAAAAATCCTAACTTTATTAAAGGCAGGGTTGAGGATGTTCTCCAGTATACACTATTAGTTATATTGGTTGAAATGGTCTTTACACCCCGACAGCGATCCGTTACTGATGAGCTCTGAAAAAGGACGGTTAAAGAGCCGTCATCTGTAGCTGCTGTAATCCTGTAAAAACGTCTACCAATCACTGCCTCGCGGGTCGCTTGGAAAGAACCAATCAGATGCCTCCCTGCTCGTACTCTACCCTTGGCGTGCACCAGCCTGAACTCAAAGCACGTCGCTGCCGTTGCACGTTTCCTGGAGAATGGAAGAGAAAAGGCAGCCCTGCAGTAGCACTGCCGCGGTTACTGGTCATGAGGTAGCGTTGTTGAGTTGAGCTCCTCTCTCCGCTCTGCGTCTGTGAAGTAGTGACGATGCGGCGGAGCTCGAGGGTGGGGGGTTTAGACGGAGCTCCTGAGGCGATGCTACTTTCAAATTATCCTAGTTTTCCAACATCGTCGACCCTATCTTTAATTGTCAAATCAAGATTTTATGCGGGAAAACGCAAACATTGTGTTTATTACATGTTTTCCATATATTTTTTCACACGGCATATGTGTGCATATCTTTGACATTCAACTTGTTATGAGTTCGTAGATACCAAATACTTGATTATGCTCCTTGTAGTTTCTGAGATACATTTTCTTATACGATATCCAGTCTTTGGGCTCATGGGACTTCTGTTTTTTCCTAAAATATAATGAGTGTATTGCAAAAACAGTAGTCCCACGTGCCCAAATACTAGATCTAGTAGTATAGACTTCCACCAAAGGAAATTAAAAAGTTCAGTAACGGGCACAAATGGGTTAAAATCTGCATTGAATAAATGAAATGGGAACCCTGATTCAGATACTCAGACGTAAATCCTTCGCTTTAACCAAACCACCTGCTGCCTCTTCAGATTTATGAATTGCTCACAAAAAAAGTCAGATTTTGTGTTAAAGCCATAAACTCAGATCCATGCTATACTGATTTAAACTTAAAAAGCTGTCAACTAAGCAACAAATATGTAAATATTGTCACCATTTAATGAGTGAACTGAAGATTCAAGGAAGATAATGAATGGATGTTGGTTCTTTTTGTTACTATAACTATTTCAGCCACCCTCTAAACCTCCTCCCAGATCATCAACTCACCGTCTCCGGTCTCCATCAGCTCGGCGTTGCCGTACTTGGGCGTCTGCCTCTGGGCCGCGGTGCCGGGGGCTCTCTCCACCTGGATCCCGTCGGCGGAGGTGTTGTTGGTGTAGCCGGTGACATCTGGAGGGGCAGAGTGGTTCTCTGGGATGTGAGAAAACGGGGGGGATCGAGGAGGGAAGGAAGGCCTGGTTAGTTCCCCCACACCCCCACACATCCTGCTGTTAAAACATTTTTAACGGGGACTCTTACAATCAGGACCAGTAGGACAGCGTAGATACATGACAGGTTGGTGTTAACTATGTAGTTAGTTCAAATAGACGTCCCACTGTTGTAAGAATAATAATGACTTTAAAACCACAACTTTCAATGTGCTAACTTCTGATAAAATTGCAGTTGTAAACATTTAAAAATGTCCTTCTGAATTGTCTTTTGGCAGAAACAGGTAAAGCAGAAGCACTTAAAGGAGTTGACGTGTCAGTTGAAGTGCAAAGCCCTGAAATGAGCAGCTTCAGCTGAACTGCAATCACTGAAACAGGTTGAGGTGTTTTTTGAAGTGCAAGTGATGAAAGCAGTTGATGTGTCAGTTAAATAATGTTAGGCCCTGATCAGACAGAGTGTGTTTCAGCAGCCCGGGGAGACTTTTTGTAATCGTTTTCGATGAGAGTGAAGCGTTTTGCGCGCTACTTTTGCGTTGCGTCATGTTTTTACAGGAGCCCCCTGAAAAAAGTTCAACTCAGACCGGATGTCATTAGCAGTTTTTTCTCATTGTGGTGACTTTTGCTGGATACCTGGAGCTACAGTATATGACTTTACCAACCGCAGTTACCATTGATCTGAACAGAAAACAGCAGGAGGCAAATTAGTGCTGTACTTGAGATTCTGGGAAAGTTGTTTTCATTCATTTAAACTGTACAATTAACTATTGAGGTCGCGTACAGTTCATGGTTTGTATTAAAGCTGCAGCGGGTATTAAAAACATTTTTTATTTATAAAACGATCACTATATCCTGACAGTAGTACATGAGACAGGTAATCTGAAAAACAATCATGTGTCTCTGTGTCCTCCGGTGCTCCTAACGGCATCTGCAAGATTTCACAGACCGGAAGAAAACAACCAATCAGAGCCGAGCTGGAGCCTTGCCGTCTCTGAGCAGCTGTCAATCACTCGCAAACTCCGATCAAACGGTCAAACTAGGCAGCGCTGATTAAATATGGATCAATATTCTGTTACTGTAATGCCTATTTCTCTCCTCAGATGTTCTCAGAATCATCTTGTAGTGTACTGTTTGGCTGTAAAATGAGAAAGTCTGTGACCCGGCAGCCATGTTGAGATCAGTTGAGGAAATACCAAGCACCGCCCACCAACCAGAGCACAGCCAATAGGAACGCTCTCTCTCTGAAATGACCTGTGATTGGCTAAAGTCTCCTGAAAACAGAGCCATGAGGAGGAGCAGAAGTCTAGTTATCTCTCAGAACACTTGAATTACAATATGCTGAAAGGTTATTGTGGAATTTTTGCCCAATGATGCCAAACATATACTGCCTACTGCAGCTTTAAGGTAATGTTAGCACTCATTTGGTGGTTGCCTAGCAACAATCTTAAAAAAAGAGACGCAGCAAACTGCAAATAACGCTCCGTCCGATCGGGCAACAAAAAAAAACCCAATGCGGTGTGCATCACGTTTTGCACCTTCTGTGTGATCAGTGCCTATGTGCTGAAAGCAGTTGAAGTGTCAGGTCATGTGACAGTCACTTTAACTGTTAACGTGCATGTGCTGAAAACATTTGAAGTGCCAGTTAAACAGTAAGTGTTGAAAAAAAAGAAGATTATGAGTCTCAGCGAGCTGGACTCTTCAGTAAACCAGTCTGAGGGCAAAAACCATGTGAGTCATTGTGCTAATGAATGAATGAATGAATGAATGAATGAATGAATGAATGAATGTAAACTGAGGGGTGACTTCAAAAGAAAACTGATTCCTATTGAATCTAAAGTTGGATGAAACTTTTGATATTTGTGTCCAATTAGAAACAAAACATGGGTAAGAGAAAAGAACGAAACATAACAGAAAAAGAATCAAGCTCATAACTTGCAGCAATTAAAGCGACTTCAAGATACAGCTATTTCTTCTCAGACTTGTAAATAATGAATTGTACACTCTCTAATGCACTCTATCTATCTATCTATCTATCTATCAAACTACAGGCAGCGTTTAGAAACTAGTCGCTGAGCTAAAACACACTGTGAGGAGTTTGGATGATCTGTCATTGACTTCCTGCAAAGAAACCTTCAGGACTATGATGTTTGGGACTTGGTGATCTGACACACTTCACAAATATAGAGAGAAAATCCACCAGTACCAGCACCACGACTCACAAACTACCCACCACCACAAACTGCGACGCCTGCCTTTCGCTGAAGGAAAAAAAAAAAGACTCCATTTCCACCCACACCATAACGTTCACTCTTTAAGTCGCTTCTCCCCCCGTATTTTGTGCTACATTTAGATTGTGTTTCAGCCTATCTGGTGCGCCTGATGTTTCAAAGCTCCCACCATGCCTCAAAATTTTTCACATTTACCTCTTTCAAGAGGCTCAGCTGCTGTTCGACAACATCAAACGGTGTTTACTGTTCTGCCCGAGGGAATCTTTACTTTGAGTGGTCGGAGCATGAAATGATGCGGGGAGGAAGATGTGTGTTGAATCTAAAAAAGGGATGCATGTTGGTGCAGCCTGCGGTGCTGTTTACTGGCCCTTCGCATTCAGTCTGAGTCTCAATCAATTCACTTCAATGGAACATGTTGGCATTAGGGCTGTCGCCATTATAACACATTAACGCAAATTCGTTTTAACGCCACTAATTTCTTTAACGCATTAAAGCAACTTGCGATTTTTAGGTTGTAGCGGAAACTTGAAACTAGAGATTGAGACCATAAATTCATGTTTACTAATGTTTGCTGAGGTAATAAATCAAGTGAGAAGTAGGCTCATTTTCTCACAGACTTCTAATCAATCATACTTCTTTTTGCAACCAGAGGAGTCGCCCCCTGCTGGCTGTTAGAAAGAATGCAAGATTAAGGCACTTCAGCGTTGGATTCACTTCTCAGACCCGGAGGTTGAGCCCTACTGTAGGTGTCTGACAACAAAATGTCTTGTCCTCTTTTCAAAATTGTTGCATGATTTTGCTTTTTTTTGTTTAAGAAGAAGTAAAACGCAGTCAACAAAAAAATGGTCAAAGAATCGCAATAACCACATCCTTTGCTTGTTATCCAAATGGTCTCTTTTCCTGAACCATTCAGATTTGAAGACACCATTAGTGTCTTGCTAACTTCAGCAGAGAGGGAGCTTGAAATCATCAGGTATTCAAACAATAGTCTGGTAACACACTGCACTGCCCTGTAAAATATGCATAAAGTAAAATATGCATGATAATCAACCACAATTTTCAAAGATGAGATAAAGAAAGGTCAATCAAAGACAAGCTGAACCTCATTACGTGGCCATGTATAAATATGTATTCATTTATGTATAAACGAATGAGAAGTAGAAGGAAAAGAATGAAGATATTAACGACAAAGATTAAAAACAATTTACTGATGAAAAGTTGACATTTGAGAGATGCACTTGAGTGCATTGGAAATCAAGCGTGGAGGGTGTGCCTGTTTTCTTTATGCTACTTCTATAACCTCAGAGAAACGGATGCACAGAGAGGTCGCCACTTTAGAGGACTTAAACGAGGAGCCCTCGCCTCCCCGCTCCCTTATTTCCTCTCAGCTTTCCTCAGGGAGCGCCACTGCTTAAGTCAAGGACCAGAAGATAAAGAGGATCAAACTACTTCAGCCCACAGCGCTTCACAGCATGACGGCTCCCGCAGTGGAAAGGCAGTAGAGCAAGTTACACTCGAATGCTTTTATTTTGAAGGGGCTGCTCATGTATACAAAGAAACCACTCCGTCTGCGAGTCCACTAATGATGATTTCTTTAAAAAACATTTTTCAAGTTCTAGTTTTTTGTCTTCCCTATTTACCTACGAGGGGGGCAAAATATTAAAAACACCTCCAGTACAACACCAACCACTAGCTATGACCGAAATGCTAAAACACATGATTAAATGAACACCTCTACAACACTAGCCGTGTTCCATTCAATTGTCAAGCAAATTTTAAATGAACTTTTGAAATGCCGCAAAAAAAAAGAAATATGAATGAGGTGCGTTTCCATCAGCTGGTTTGGAGAAAATAAACTCGGCTACAGCGTAGTTGGTGCTATAGGCTATGCATGACTGTAATCTACCAGTAAACAGAGTAGAAGAAGAAGTAAAGGTTGCGAACCAGAAACTAAACAAGTCTGCTTGGCCATCTAACTCATCTACCAGAGAAAAGAATGGAGAGAGGTCTTCAGGAATTTGTTTCAATAGTTCTTTCATATCAGCTAGTACCAAATGTCCACATACTTTTGGTCATATAGTGTATTATGAAAACACACTGCATGCTGTGAGTCGTCTGCTAGTAATACTTCTACTTTATATGTACTCTGACTGCTCTCCACTCGTACAAACACAACTGAACTGAATTAAACATGTTGTTCAGTATTCCAAAGTAACAAAACCTACAAACTGCCAGCGATAGAACAAAGATGTGTTTTTGTTCTCATCTCTCAGTCTCCCTCTTACTTAATATTTCATCATTGCTGGTTCTCTCTGGGAGAAATATATAGAGTACACGCTGAATGGACTGCATTTATATAGAGCTTTTTCTAGTAAGCAGGAGCTATAAACATTCACACACACACACACACACACACTCACAATCAGCAGTTTGTGATTCAGTATCTTGCCCAAGGACACTTGGACATGTAGACCGCAGGGGATCGAACCACCGACCTTCTGATTATTGAACCGCTCTATCTCCTCAGCCAAGTCCGCCCCATGTTTACCTACACACCATACTTACTTTGTGCTGTATATTGAGTTGCTAATTCTACCTTAATTAACACTATAAAGAAGTCTTTTAAGCCAAGTTCACATTATAAAACGGCTACTTTAAATTGCATTTACTGGACTTCAGCTAGTGTTCTTGTCTCAGTTGAATATAGCAGCCTATAGACCTCTTTTCTGTTAGTAACCATGACGACGTATCCTGTGGGCGGAGCGTTAAGTGGAGGCAGAATAATTCTCTGAACACGTTAGTTAACGCTGGTTAGCAGGGATCGTTGGCTTGTATTTTTAACAATGGCTGAAGAAAATCCTAGTTTCTCTCAACATGTGCTGTCACTCACTCTCCAGGATCACCAGTGGTAGTTGAGAAAGTTCACATTAACCAATAGGACCAGATTAGCCGACGTCTACGCCGCTGGAGACTACTGCAGGAGGAGGAGACGGCTGACATTTTAGATGTGTAACTTTAGTCTGTTTGTCTTTCCTTTGTTTAGCCTCCAGCTAACACCGTGACGTCATCATGACGGCGACACAAAAAGGGTCTATAACTTAGTGTCTAAGTTCTGTCGCTTCATTTCCTCCATTCCTGTTTGGTATCTGCATCTTTTAGTGTATCGCTCTATGAGCCTACTTTTATACCAAACATACCAACAGATGGA
Source organism: Sebastiscus tertius (assembly GCA_916701665.1). Taxonomy (NCBI): domain Eukaryota; kingdom Metazoa; phylum Chordata; class Actinopteri; order Perciformes; family Sebastidae; genus Sebastiscus; species Sebastiscus tertius. The sequence continues at coordinate 30,840 of CAKAOH010038216.1, read as the reverse complement.
AAAGTTTATTCTCTTCTATTCATGTCATGTCTCTTCCATTCAGTCACGCCAATAACGCTGACTAAGACTGAACTGAACATGATCTGAAAGGCTGAGAAAGAGTCAGAACTTGAGAGTGGAAGGATGAAGAAACAAGAGGAGAGACAAAGAGAGAGAGAGGAATGATTCCCAGCAAAGCACCAAAGAGTCAACGCCAGCGAGACCAAACAGAATTCTTTATCCAGACATGGACTGCATATCAATACTGCAGCGCACAGCACAGGCATGCTAATTACTGTAGCACGCTGTACGTTCTGTCTCTGCAACATCTGGGCTGTCTGTTTGAGCTACAGCGAGCTAGACATGCACTCTATGAAGCCGCGTGTTGTTTATCTATCTGAATGTGTGTGTGTGTGACATGCACGAGTATCCAGTGACCTCATCAGAATGTATTTATGATGATGTGTGACGGCGAGGAGTATCAGCCCTGGCTGAGGAGGAGGATGATGATGAATGCCTCCTTCGCCGCTGGAATACCAATCAGGTCGGCTGAAGGAGGCTGATTCAGGGACACTTCCATCTCCCCCCCGCATGGGTCAAGGAGGGTTTAAAGGTGGTTTGATGGTTTAAGATACTGTGGCTGACTGGTGGGATGTTGAAATGTCTTCATCACATCCCATAACCCTTGTTGAAGCGTTTCTGTGGATAAGTGAGTCTGCCTATCAAGACAAGCCCGCAAATAGTGACAGAAATCTGCAGAAGCATTTTACTAGATATGTAGTTAGTAGTGTGACGGTGCAGGGAGCGGGTGGTGGTAGGGTTAAGGCCCCCAAGCTGATGGTCCACCGACGGCCAGTTTGCGGTCGTCGGTGAGCGTCTGTCAGCCTAGTCTTTGCGGTGTGTCCCACAACGTCGGCTCTAGTCTGCCCAGGTTGGAGATTTTGGGACGATTCAGCATGTCGAATCAGCGGCGGAGCTCGTCGGTGAGAGAAATCACTCTGATTGGCTGTTCAGCTGAAGCGAATCAGTGCATGAGACGAGAAATGGATGTGAGGAAAGCAAGAAAACGTGAAAAACACAGAAGGCTCTTCTCATTTTTCATCTTCATCTCATCTGATCATTCCAATCCATGCGTTCTTTTCTGGGGTTTTCAAATGGAAACAGCCACTCAGCCGTGACGTAGGTTACCACAGTAAGCTAATCAATAAGGTTATGAATAATGTGAACGCTAGCTCTAGCTGAGTCAACGTTAGCTGTGCTAAGTCTGGAAATAACTGAAAGGGTTGGCTCGTTTTTTTTCTGAAGTGGGGTTGTATGTAAACTCCTGTGGTCTTACTGTTTTTGTGAATGGAGTCTGGTGGCTTTGAAGAGAGCAATATGACGGCTTCAGTTCCCTGTCGGAAAGGGCGACGTAAAACGGCTGTGGATGGGAGCAGCAGAAAAGTATTTTAGACACCTAAAAAAATTCTATATCAGTTTAAGAGTACGCTATATTCGATCTTCCTGTTTCCCTATTTGAATGATGAATACAGACTACTGCCACCTGCTGGTGTGGAGAGTTATTTCCTCTCACGCAGGAGCAGAACGTACGTGCTAACTGGCCATCGGCTGTAGTCTTAACGGTGTGTTCGAGTGCAACTTTTTGGCCAAGACAAAGGCGACGTGAGGCGACTCAACTGGTGGCCTTCGTCGCCGCTAGTTCTTTGATATCTGGTTGGTGTGTCTCGGCCTTTACGGTATATAAAGCACTTTGGATTGCCTTGTTGATGAAAGAACCATACAAGTAAACATACCTTGCCTTTAAATCAGACTTTATCCAAACTGCACTTCAAGTGAACGAAGGCAGGATTTATAGAACTACAAGTCAAGAGAGCTCATGTAGGAAGAAACCCTCAGTCAATTCTGCATCTCATGACGTCCCCGCAGCGAAAACTGCCCTCACATCAGCGTTACGAGACACCTGATGAATAAGCTGCTGAACTGTTATTCCTCAGAGGCCAGAGAGCGTTCCCCTGACAGATATACAGCACCGACCTGGAGGCTAAGCTGCTCTGCAATCCCAACACTGCAGCCTTAATTACATTGAATATGGGAACGCTTCCAGAACGGTGTTAATGGATTCAGGGTATATGCGTTTTTTTTCTGACAGTGATGAACGGCTGATTAAAAGGTCGAGTATTCAGCCTTTTCTTTAACTGTATGCTCGATGCGGATCGCTTTGTATTCTCAACGGAGGGAGCCACTTCAGTAAATTGAGAGAGTCAGCTGCTGCCTTTTCACATGCCAAGCAGCGAGTTGGCTGATGAAGTCTTCAGGTTGAACCTCTTTGTACACAGTGAGTCCATATTATTCAACTTTTATACAAGTCTGTTAATGAGGACCTTTCTTAACCACACAAAAGCAGGTGTAACACTCTTTGATGCAGCATTTTAAGAATACTGTTTTAAACAAAAAAAACCCCACAAAACCAAAAAGAGGACGCAGGCAGACGGCCTACATTCCTCCACCATCTGCTTTCTGGCTCAGATGAAAAGCCGTTCTGAAAGCAGATTGCCTCTGGCTGAGCAAACAACTAAAAAAAACATGCTGCATAATTAGTCAAATCAATAAAACAGAGTAACCTTGAAAAGAGGGAAGACTCATTCATACAAGCTGCTATCTAGCCTCTTTAAAAGCATTGTTGATTCTCCTCATCAACAACAATTCACACTCTGAATGCAACAGCTTTTTTTTGTGTTTTAATCCACACAAAAACATTTTCATTTCATGCAACGCTCAATGCTACTGAGGTTAGCATTGATAGATTTTCTTCTGCACTTTCACAACACTGCTAAGCATAAATGTACTTAGCAGGGAACAACCAACGAGGGGCACAACTCGAACAGCAAGCATATGACGGAGGACACTCGGGGGGGAAGAGTCACTGAAACTTATGAAGGGGAAAATTCAGCATCCCTGCCGTGAGCCGAGGGATGGCAGGAGACTGACCCTGCTTCTTCTCTCTGCCAGCCATGCTCCGATCTCAACTTACCGGAGCGTCGTGGCCCAGAGTTTCCATTCTCTACCGTGCCAGCTGGCACGGCCCTCCTCCTCCTCCTCAAGGAGAGGTGGGTTAAAAGGCCTGCATGTGAGGAACAAGAAGGGAGGGGGGATCTTGAAAAGTGGTGTCAAGTCGTGGGTCATTCAGGAACCTCACTTTAACAGCGCTGGAGTCTTTACCACAGAGTTATATATCCAGACAAATCTACCTTAAAAAGCACATCAGTCTAGTTAAACTACTATTAAACTTTATCATGCTATAGAAAAAAAATATATACAGACATATTAGCAAGTCAGTTTTTTTATAATACAGAATTGCATGCTGTTATAGTATATAGCTAGTCTTTTTGTGAAAAGACAATCTGTACCTGACATCTAAATTAAATCAATCATCAATATACTAAGGGGCAACGTAGAATCTGTATTTGTGTTTATTTTAGTGCTCTCAGGTGCTTGAGATTAGAAATATTTCAACTTTCAAAGAGCACCATGTGTCTCTGAAGGGTTTTCAATAATCACATAGCAACAGCAGCACAAACAAGCACTTAGTGCCGTTATCTGAAACAAAAGAGGCACCAGGTGTCACACACACAGCGCTGTCGAACCTGAACTCAGACAAAAGTCGACCAGAACAACCAGATCGTCCACAACGATCCCGTAAAAGGGATGAAAGGAGTGACGACAGATCGGGGGAGAGGGAACAGAAAGTTATCTGCACGATACAGGCCGAGCTGCTCCGATAAGAGCTGGATGGAAAACGAGGCCGTACGCAAAACGATCTCTCTGAAGTATTAACACACACACACACACACAGACCTGCTGCTTTGGCCCCGGACAAGGAAATGAGAAACAGAGCTGTAGCTCACACGTGTGCACAACGACAGGATTTCCTCTGTGATAAACAAGAAGAAAAGACTCAATGAAACTTTTACACCACCATTGATAAATGTACAACAATGATGTGATGTAATGGAAATGTGTAACGGTCAGAGATTGCTGTGAAACATCTAGAAACCAAACTATAAACTACAACCAAAGAGGAGTCTGGACAAAAGACTGAATGAACACAAACTCCACCGTCGCCCACTGTTAGCTGGTGGACCCTGAATAGGATGAGCGGTTACAGATAATGGATGGATGACAATGTGTTCATACAACTGTTGTGTTTATCTCTCTCTCTCTCTCTCTCTCTCTCTCTCTCTCTCTCTCTCTCTCTCTCTCTCTCTCAAAACCCAACTGGTTTGCGGCAGATGGCTGCCCACCCAGGCTCTGGTCCTGCTCTGGGTTTCTACTGCTAAACGGGGAGTTTTTCATGACCACAGCCCGTTCCAATGCAATGCTCTTGGTGTGTTCTCTTGTTGGGTCTCTAACCTATAGAGTACGGTCTAATGGTATGTGTCCACAGGCTCTGTGCTTTCCACGCCCCCCATTCATTGTCTACGTAAGCAGCCGCGCAATGCATTCTGGTAGCGTGGCGTCGCGATTCGAGAGACTAGGCGTCACGACGCCCGCTCATCATTTGCATAAAGTTGAGGGCTCGTCTACTTTATGCAAATCACGGGCAACGGACGCGACTCGCCGCCTCTCGAAACTCCCGAGGATCTTTTAAAATAAACGTTGTTGATCCAAATTAAAGACAGATTCATCAGCTGCATGGATTATTTCTCACCTCAAATGTTTTCAGAAACACATCTCAGTGAACTATTTACGTGAAATAAGAGAAGAAAGTTTCCAAACGAGCCTCCAGACTGGTTCCGGTTTGAAAGCTGGGAGCAGCAGCCAACGGCGGGAAAGCGTTCGTCCAATCAGGAGCCGAGTGCCTTGTCTCTAGGGACAGCACACCAAGCGTCCAATGCTGGGAAGCGTCGCGTCCCCTCGCGATAAAAAAACTTCTGTTATGATTTGACGCTATATAAAAATAAATTGAATTTAATTTAATTTTCAAATGATGATATACAAGTTGTAAATTACAACAGATACAGATGGAGATTTATCTATTTATTAAACCACTCTGCATTTATTTGTGCATTGTGCTTTATAAGACATGCCATTTTTCGAGTCACATGCTCACTGAATTTGTGTATTTTGTGTGAAAACAGCGCGGTAAAACAGTCTGAAAAGAAGACACACGAGTAGGTGGAGGTTCACAAATATATTTCCTTTGAAAAACGTAGCTGAAGTAGACGTTCTCGACTTGCAAAAACCACCGGAAGGGGCGGGACTTTGCCTCTCTGTAGAGAAATTCAGAGCATATCTATTGCCTCCACACGGCTCTCAACACGGAGACGATGTGGTGCTAACAGCTCAAACAACGGCAACAGATCTGCTTTTAACTTTTCACCTGCAGTTTATCTCTTCAGCTTTTATCCGACCTTTGACCTGCAGCAGGTTTTCCTCCGGTATCTTCACCATCTTTCTCAGTTTATTCTCAAACCAAATAATGAGTCATTTCTTACACGGCACTGTAACTTTAATTCTAGTATTATTTTTACGTCTTGTTCTATTTTAGCTTGTTTTAACTGAATTCTCTTGGTTGTTTTTAATTATATTTGAATGTTATTTTTCGATGTGTTCCTTTTGCTCTTTGTGTCGATGCTTTTTGGCGTTTTGTGTAAAGCACTTTGATTTGCCTTGTTGCTGCTATTTAAATAACCTCCCCTTGCCTTTAGACCAGACTGAGTGCCGTTCTGCAGAGGCCCACATGCTTTGAGCAGCTGCTCCTTTGGAAACATCTTTCTGACTTTGCTAATTTGAGACTGCGGGGAACAGGTGACACAGGAAATCAGTGGAAACAAACAAACCAGCGAACCAGCAGAGCCGCACACACAGTTCCTCTCCCGTCACATCTGAGCCGTGGAGGAGCCGAACGCTTGCTGGGTGGAGCCAGCGGGGGGGCTCTCTCTGTGTCTGTCCGTGCATTATCTTCAGAGCTGGATACCAGCATGAAAACAATTTAGCATTTAGTCACGACGTTACCTCAGCTCACAGCGGGAGAAGCAGTGGGAAAGGAACTTCCACCCTGCTGTAGTGTTGGTGCCCTTTCAGCTATGCAGGAGTGTGGTGTGTTTAGTGTGTCTAGTGTGGTGAGGAGTTCACAATCTGGCCTGTGGTTTGTACGTTTCAATGTTTCTTTGTAAATCCTCCAGGCTTTAGTTTAAAGGGGAACAGGTGTAACATGAACTGCATCATCGTAATCACCACATTTATCAACTCACAGGGGATGGACCCGGTTTGTTTCGCTCACCTGCGACTTCCCAAACGCCCCATGAACGCCTCTTTTGGTTCTGTAGTTTTTAATAGGCTACCGCCCCCAGACGGAGACTGACAGATTGCTACGGACGCATTCAGATTTATAAACGAGTATGTACACTAAATACGTGTGTTTATTATTTATATACATTTTATTCAATATGTATTTTTTTTAATATGTATTTTTTTAATTTTATTTTCATTTTTCTTTATTATTTCAATCATTACTTTGAATGTATCTTATATCTTCATTTACTCATTATTATTATTATGTAGTTAAAGTGTATTTGATACAAGGATAGGTTCATTATCAATAATATATCATTACCACATTTTATTTAATATGATTATTTATTTATTATGTTATTTCATTTAATTTCATTTCATTTTTCTGGTTTCAATATTTGTTTTAAAAACAAACAGAAATGTTGATACACGTTGGAATTGAATTGTAAAATAAGCTTTTCGCTAATAAAAAGAAATCTTGAAAAAAAAAAACCTTTGCTGATTTTCTTGTCTCATTAAACGTTGATGTTTTAAAGATACATTATTTGTCACAGGATACTGAAAAAAATATTAAAGATTGTATTTCCATGTCATTTTTAGTCAGAAAAAAGTATATCCCAAGCTTTGGTTTCTCATGTTGGTCTGGCAAAAACCAACCGGATGCGAAGAGACAACAAAATGACCAACAGAGCATCGTGACAGATCTGATTCTCAGCTCCTGTAGACCATGAAACATAGCACATGTCTTCAGTGGACTTTGGAGTATCAACAATACTATCGTCATGGAAAAAACAAAGAATAACCATGTTCTTTAAAGAGGAAAGAAATGTGAAGGCTAAATATGATCTTAAATCTATTTTAAAAAGCAGGACTGTGAGGGCAATAGACTCAACGAGAAAATGAAGTTTCCATAAAAGTAAGTAAATAGAAAATCCAAAAAGTAGAGCTGCCGTCATTTCAGACATGTGACACAAAGCAAAGAGAGATAAGAAACAGACTAAAGTTAACACAGGAAGCAGAAGCAATGTACACAACAAGATACGACCCTCCAGATAAACACACGTCACCACCCAACAGCCACAGTTCACACATTTAGACTTCAAACACAGTGAGCCCACCCACCTGCTCACTACTGTATGCTGATCCCCTCACACACTCACACTCACACACACACACAAAACACACACACACACACACACACACACACACACACACACACACACACACACACACACACACACACACACACACACTCACACACTTACACTCCTCCCAGCCAAACACACTTTTATTAGAAACCTCTCAACAGCCAACTAACTTTACCTTCAACTAAATAAATAAACTCAAGGATGAGTTCTTTCCTTAAAGACCGAACCAGGCGAGCTTTGAAGTTCCTCGCTTCATGTGTTCGGCCTTGTTGTTCCCAAACTGGGATTCAGGGACCTCCACGGGGTCTTATGAGGATTCTTCAGCAAAATATGGAATAGTTTAAGAGCACTGTTTAGATTCTGTTCTTAAGAAGCTAAAAGTAATATATGTGTGTATATATATATATATACACACAGTATGTGAAGGACTAATTTAATGGATTTTGTTTTGCTCACAACTCACTAGATCCCCTGATACAGAAACGTATACCTTTTTTAGGTTTAGGTAACAAGGTCGCCTTGAGCCTTTGGTCTGGTCTCTGCTAAAAGACTCTAATCTAGATCTAGATTTCTCAAGAGACGTCTAAGGGTGTCTGGACTTTGTGAAATATGTTTGAATGTGTCTGAGTACCTCTCTTTCGTTGCGTGAGTTTTCTAAAGTTTGCTGAAAGTAAAAGGGCGTCTGGATTTTGCTAAAAGAGTCTAGCTTCGGCCAACGGTTTCATGAGTTGGCTAAGTGTGTCTGGACTTTGCTAAAGATGTCTGGAGTTTGTTTAAGGTTTCTAGATTTAGCTAATGGCGACCTCAAAACCAAACGACTTTTCAGGCGATTTAACTCTCGCGGACATATTTCCAGTGTCGGAATAAAATCAGAGAGTTTTACTAGAGTTGTCTTAAGTCAGTCTTTTTCCTCGTCTTGACGTTCTGATAATATCGTAAGTTCAATGATGTGGAAACATTGTCAACAACCAATAGGAGCGCTCTCTCCAGCGCCAAACAGGAAGCATCAAACAGGGTAGAAAGTAACCATGGAGGAACTGGTGGAGTTGTGGAGTGAACAAGAGCGTCTCTTTGACGTGTCCTCCCATTTGTACCACGACAGAGTGGAGACGGAAAACAGCTGCGGTGAGAATGCTGTATACTATAGCTAGGTAGCTAACCACTGTCCCAGACAGGGCTACTTGTAAGGTAACGTTAACTACTGGAATGAATCTGCCTTCAGTACTCGCTCTCTAGCCTACTCATCTGGGATTTGGAGGGCTGCAGCATCTCTGTCCACTTGTTTCTCAACAGTTTTTCTTCTTGTAAATCTCCACCAGGAGCAGGATGTGACATCATCTCTAAAGGAATCTAGTTGTAGTCTAGTAAATAGTGATCCTGAAAGATCCCCAGTCTTTACAAAATATTATATTCTGTGACTAAAATCTGTCTTTAGATGTGAGAGGGTGTCACACTTCAGTCTATTCAAAGTATGTTCCTAGTCTCCTAGTGTGTTGGAGGCATTACAGTGTGTTTTGTTTGCTAACAGTGTTTCTGTTCTTTGCTAAAGGTGTTTGTGTTTTACTAGAGGGCGTCTGTGCTTTCATTATTTGGTGTTTGTCTCTGGGCTTTGCTAAAAGATGTCTGTATTTTGATGAAGAGCGTTAACGTTTGGCTAAAGGTGGCAGGATCAGGGACACACAGACTGTTAAACTCCGTCCTAACCGCTTACCTGTCTTGCGGTGGTGGTGGTGGTGATGATGGTGGTGGCGAAGGTGGTGGTGGTGGGCGGAGATGTGGACGTGTTGGGCCAGGACGTCAGCCAGCCTGCCGCCGGCCGCCCCGCTGCCTCCGCTGCGTGTGGAGGAAGAGGAGGAGGAGGCCGTGGAGGAGGTGGTGGTGGTGGAGGAGGTGCCGTGGATGGCCCGGTTTATCCAGTGCTCCATGCTGATGCTCCCCTCCCGGCTGGACGAGGTTCCGCCGCCGCCGCCGCCTCCTCCGTCCCCTTCTTCGCCGTCTCCTCCCTCCTCCTCATCGCCGCCGCCCTGACCCTCGCCCTCTGAGCCTGAGGAGGTGTCTGAGGAGGCACACAGATCAGAGGGATGAGGAACCAAAGTGAAAATGAAATGAAACCATAGAAAAATAATAATTTAATCCCATCCAGATTATAATCTGCTGCATTTAGAGACACACAGAACAATAGGATCTTTGTACGTCGCAGTCTATTGTCTGGAAAGGTTGGAGCTCCCATCAGTGTGGAGTCGCCGCAGGGGGGAATGGAGTAAAGTTTGTTTTTGAAAGCTACAGTGTGTGTGTGTGTGTGTGTGTGTGTGTGTGTGTGTACATGTTTTGCATGTGATTTCCATAATGCCTACAGCGTAAGTGGTGATAATGAATAACAACAGAAGCTGACCCAGTTCTCACACACACAGGTGCTGAGTGAGTGTGTGTGTGTGTGTGTGTGTGTGGCACACATTAAACACGTCCAACAATCACCCAAACAAAAAGAAAAAATGAGTCTAAATCAGGCTGTCGTTCATCAGGAGGACGGAGACATTCAGCTCGTTCCACCGTAATAAAACTAACGAGGTCAGACTTTTCAAAAAGGAAAGGCGGTTTCAGTCGTGAGGACCTCGTTGCGATTCGTCTGACAACTGAAGGTTGCTTTCTAAAATGACTAATGATTGTGTGTTTTCTGCATTTGAGGAGGATTGAACCGCCCCCACGGTTCCTAATGATATCTTACAAAAAGTCATTCCTCATTTTTCATGCGTTATCTCTGAATGTCAATTTGCGTTTGTTACACAGGAAACTGTTTGGTTAGATTGAGGCAACACAATGACTTAGTTAGGTTCAGGAAAAGATTGTGGTTTGGGTACAAATATCTCCAGTTATACTCCAAAGTTATGTGACGAATAAATCAATGTTGACTTCTGGTTTCACAGGGGACACGAACGCCGGTCTCCTGGGTTAAAGTTTGGTGTTTTTTCACCCATCCATCCACCCTGACCTCCTCTCTACACGCCGTTTGTCACTCTTTATATTTCCTGGTTCACGATTATGTGAACAGAAATATCAATTTATGTCACATTTAATTAATTAATTAATGGCTACATTTATTTTTTACATTATTTTTGCTGCATTCAATGACTTTTATTTATTTATCGAGGCATTTATTTTCGATTTTGTCACTCAACGTCCTCCATAAAGAAGTTTGAAAATGTTGAAAGTCCATTTTTTTATCAAAGATTGTCTCCTTGTTTTGTCACCGTCAACTTTAAAAGTTGACACTTCTTGTTGTCACGAATTACAGCTGACATTGCAGCTTAAAATGCCGTAGGACTGGCCGCCGTCTCAACATGTTAACTACCCATGGTGCTTTGCTGACATGCTTGATTGGCGAATCTGTGCCTCGTTATCAGCCGGACCCCGCGGAGGCTACCAGTGACAAAACAACAACATGTTGACAAAAATAAGATGCTGCCGGGCAACCCGGGGATGTCATGAAATAAAAAAAACACATAAACACACAAAGAGGAGAGAGAGAGAGAGAGAGACAGAGAGAGAGAGAGAGAGAGAGAGACCCTGACTCACAGCAGCTCTTCATAAAGCTGAAATATGAGAAATTGAGAAAAAGCAGCAGTCAGAAGCCAATAAAAAGCACATCAGAGTCCTCCTTCGCTTGTCATCCCTGCACGATACAACATGCTGCTCAGCAACCCGCGACTCTGCCGTCCTCGAATGAACCTCGCTGGCAGACAGACCGGCGTGTGTGAGTGTGTGTGTGGATGTTAAGCGTGTGTGTGTGTGTGTGTGTGTGTGTGTGTGTCAGACTGCTTTTACCGCTCCCTCAGGACACAAGCTTTTTAAATCTGCAAGATGGATTATGTGTGTGTTTCTGTGTTTCTGTGTGTCATGTGTGACTCCTCCTGAGCTTGTTTTTACTCCCCTTTGTGTAAAAAATACAAATAAAAACATAGAAATCATGTGAATATGGTGCATCGTGTATAAGTACCATACTTGCCAACCTTGAGACCTTAAAAATAGGGAGGATTTCAAAACCAAAGCGTGGGGTCTGTGGGTCCTCCCCCAGAAACAAATGGAGTTTCAGAGACTTTGTTTCCTGCATTCTGGTGACTAAAACAATGAAAACTAGAACGGCACTCGGAGAGCGCAGACCTCCGCCAAGGTGCGTGACTTTAAAAACAGATCCCAGCTCACAGCCGGCGGTACTGAGAGTATCAGCGGATGCCTCTCTCATTCAGCAGCCTCGTTATGTCTGTATAACGTTACACTACGTTTTCTCTCATCCCGTCATCTACCGCTTATTTCTTTCTCACTATTTGTTTTGTGGTTGTTCATCGTTGCGTGCATGTGTGTCTGTGTCGTGTTTATGAGCTATATTCAATTCTACAATTTCATTGAGCAGACTCTTTTGTCCAAAGCGACGTACATCTGAGAAAAACTTCTGTTGATGTGAATTCTTGAGAGCTACTCTATTGGAGATTTAACTCAGTTAGAAGTTAACTCAGTTCTGAATACCGCTGAATGCCAAAAACATATTTCAGAGGTTATTCCCCGATGATAACTGAATGAAATGCTATTTTTAGTTTGCATTGTGTCTACTTTTGGTTTCATTGGAAGGAAGAAGGAACATGAGAACTGATAAACAAGAGAAGGCAGATGGAGGAAGAGCAGCAGGGAGGAGAGGAGTGTCCTAAAATGGACATTTGAATTCACTCATGACAAAATCCTATTTGTCAAGCATCACGAGGGGAGCGGCGTTTGTGCAGATTGATCCAATAACATACCCTCTTATTTAACATTTGGCTGCTTCCTCTTTGTGCCGTTAGTCTAAATCACGGCTAGTTCAGCGAAGCCCTGTGACGCCCGACCCTGCAGCCAGAGACATAACGGCCTCATTAACGCCCTCATTAAACGACACCAGCACCATAAAGACACGGTTGACTGCCACCGCCGCCGCCCGCCCCGGACAGACGCTGCTCCGCACGCTACAGGGATGAAAATCAACAGTGGAGGGAGGAGTATCCAGATCTTTTACTTCAGTAAAAGTGTCACTAAAACCTCCCTTTTCTGACATCCATCACTGCAGAGCAGACTGATGAGAGAGATTACTCCAAGGTTAGCCAGTTCACTTCCAAAACCATAATCTACTTAAAATGCCAAAGAAGTGTAATAAAGTAGTTCCTCTTTTCTTGCAGTATAAAAGTCCAAAGCAATGATTAGCTATTTCCAGTTGGCCGACGGAGAAGAGCGCCCATCAATCTCCAGGTTTCACAGAGAAAACTGTTTTTTCAGTCAATGAAGGCTCATCTGACTCCATCATCTGATTCAATCATCTGCCAACGTCACCGACACAAGAAGGACATCAGTACCGCTGCAGCTTTTATGAACTTCATAGTCAAACTCATCTTTCTCTTTTATGCTTTAATAACTACCGTAAGAGACACTTAACGTACATCAAAACGTAAAATAAAAATGCTGAAACGATTGACAGCTTGAAGGTGACAGACTTGAGGAAAAGAGTGTTTGTTTCCGTACCTGGCGGCGTGTAGGCGTCCATCGAGGTCTGGACCACCAGCGACCGCCTCTTCGAAGGCATCGGCACCGCCATCTTCCTCTCTTTGTGCTTGGCCAGGGCCGCCTGCACCGCCTCTGTGTGCACATCTGGAGACACACAAACAGTATACTTTGTATTAGCGTTGGATTCCCAAGACATACTGCAGTGTTTTATGTTTTTTAATGAGTTTTCTCTGCCTGCCAGAAAGCCATTGATTTCCTCTCATTTTTTTAACAGTCAGAAAATGATCTTGTAGATACTTAAAACTTGCTTGAGATTGATAATCCAGCAGGTCTGCATATGATTGTATCAGCTGTTATTGCTGCTGTATAATGCAGCGTGAAATTAACTGTACCAGACTGTCAACTGCCCCGAGACCAGAGGCGGCACTGAGGGGGGGAAATACATATCATAATATTGGTCTAATAACAGAAAATGGACAGAAATTTATCATCATTTTGGCTCTAAAACCACTGATCTGGATATTTCTCTAACCCATCACTGGAGGAAAGTAAATAAAGTACAATAAACAGTCAAATGTTCATACTGTTATACTACTCCAATATATTTCAGAGGCACATATTATACTGTTAACTCCACTGCTGCTGTAGTTCATAGCTGTAAATCACATGACACATTTATAATATACAATGTATTATTATCATCTCCGCCAGGAGATAATGACATCGGTCGTGTGTGTGTGCATCTCTGTGTCTGTCCACAGCTAATCTTGCACACTGCTTTTTATGGCTGCATGCTCACGGACCTCTTGTGGTTGCAATGACTCACACTTTCTCAAAACACCCTTTATTGCCTGTTTGATACTGTCGTTGATTGACTGCTGACTCCTCAGCGTTCCTTCAAGCCATCTCAACCTGATCTCAAGATGGCTGCCGGTTCACCAACTTTCTCATTTTACAGCTAAACCGTGCACCTCAAGATGATTCTGAAAACATCTGAGGAGAGAAATAGGCATTAACGTAACTGAATATTGATTCATATTTGATCAGCGCTGCCTAGTTTGGCCATTTGGTCGGAGTTTGTGAGTGATTGACAGCTGGCTCTCATAGACGGCAGCTCGACAGCAGACCTCAGATCAGCTCTGACTGCTTGTTTTCCTCCGGTCTGTGAAATCTTACAGATGCCGTTAGGAGCACCGGAGGACACAGAGGCACGTGATTTTTTTCAGGATACCTGTTTCATGTACTACTGTCACGATATAGCGACTATTACTTTTTAATCATATTTGCTCCAATCTCTCCTACTTCAGCTTCAAATAACTTTTCAAGGCCTAAATTATCCAATATTTCTTAGAAAAAAGAAAGAAGTTTTTAAAAAAATCTCTATATATATTGGGCATCAGAACTTTGCTTCTTCTTCTTTCCTCTCCTATTAATGATCTCACGACCCCTCAGATTTATCTGGTGACCCTTTGGAGGGGCCCGATCCCTAGTTTGGGAAGTAGTTAAAGCTCTCACCAGATTAAAATGCTGCTTACACATTAATGTTTTAATCAATCTAATACAGAATAATCAGAATCAGTCACTGGGGACGTTTTTCTGAAGAAGTACATTTAGCTAATAATACTTCAGTACTTCTACTTCAGTAGGATTTACATTTTTGTAGTATTTGTCCATTGTTGTACTTTATATATAAGTAAAAAGTCTGATTGCAAAGTATAACCATGGCAGGGCTGACCCTCTAACTGAGGAAAGAAGTAGAGTTTCCAGGCAGCAGTAACGTGGCGTTCAGTGTAAACGTTGAGGAAAGGTGTTAAATAGGTGGGGAATCAGAGCGTCCGTCCATCCAGAAGTAGAATAACAGCTGTATTTGTGCTGCACTGTTCTCGTTACAATGAGCACCGTGTTCCCATTTATTCACATTCAGTTTACGTACACAAACATTCCCGGCCTGACAGCGGCTCCCACGAGGCCCTGTGGTTTCCGACTGCATTAAAGTCGGGGGGAGCGTCGGCGAAGAGGACGTTTTGTAAATTAGTGTTTGGAGATAAAGCGCTGCCATGGAGCCACAGCTGGGTTTGTTTGAACGCTGTCCATCGCTGTCAGACGGCAAACACACCGGACCCGATAATGACATCAGTAAGACATTTGTCAGAGTGAACGGGGCGCGCAGATGTACGTTTGTTTGGCTCGTGTGTGTGTGCGTGTGTGTGTGTGCGTGTGTGTGTGCTTATGTTGGTGAACGGAGGTGATTTAAATCTCAAGTGCACGTTTATTGTCTTGTGGTTGACTGAGTGTGACGGCGCAGTGTGTGAAAGTGAGTGTGTGTGTGTGCGCGGCGTTTCAAGGTGCTCACACAGCTTTTCTTTTTCAATTCAATGGGTTAAAAGGTTTTTACGGGATTTATTTTCTGTCAAGACAGACTCAAACAAACTCTCTCAACAGCATGTGGGAGTAGAATAATACAGTAAACCACTGGTCCAGGAACTCCAGCTCGACTCTTTTCTTATTGGACTGCCGCAGATCTTTATTGCTAACATCCAAAATGTCACCACAGAGAATTCTTACAGATTCATTTTGAATGAGATGTCACTGAAAAGAATTCAAAATCCTCAGTTAATCCTTTATTAATCTTTACTGGACACCAGATGGGACAAAACCAAACAATGCGTGTTGCAAGAGCTGTGACAGATTTGTCAAAAGGCTTTTTTTTCTCCACAGATTTGTGCCAAACAGTGGATTTGCTGCAGAGAAAGACTGAGACTATCAAACAGGGCACTGTGGCATCATCAGGACGATGTCGTCACAGTGTGGAGGTGTTCACAGGGACAACGTGGTGGATCAAATCCAAAAACACACATGTGGAAAACCTCTCCGAAACCAATGTGCACAAATTGATTATTTCTTTCACTCGATCCTAAACTGGGGAACTGAAGGACTACAGCGAGATAAAGTTTAAAGGGACTATTTGTAACTTTCAGAAATGCTTCTTAACAGCGACACATGTGGCCGTGAAATCAACGAAAGTCAGCGTCGAGCTCGCGCTTGCTCGCTCTAAATATACCTGAACGAGCATCGCTCAAAACAGTGAGGCAACACACGTCAGCTAAAAGCACAATATCACTCTATATTTCAGCTGCTTGGCAGTAATGTTAGCTGACCAGACCAAGGTCTCTCCATGAATCACTGCTGATCCTAGTGTTGGCTTTTCCTGCTTCAGCGCAGGCTGAGGCAGCGGGGCTCTGCAGGATGTCTTGTTTTGGTCGGTAATGAGACGATAACGTTTCTCTCTGCGGAGCCCCGTCACTTCACAAGACATGGGAAACCTCTGTTGGTCTGGAGGAGCTGCAGCAGTTATTTCTGCACAAACGTCCACTGTACATTCACTAGATATTCTCAGAGCTAAACTAACTCTCCTGCAGTGTGGAGTGAGCGTGCGTTCACGTCTAGAGGTGGAGCGAGTACGCGAGAACGCGCGCTGTCTGAGTGAAGGAAAGCAGGCAGAGGAGGAGAGTACAGCGACCACACGCGAGCGCGCATATGCGAGCGCGCATGTGTCCCGACCCGGTACATTTATACACTTAAAAAGTTACAAACAGTCCCTTTAAGATACAGTATAAGATAAATGTAAAATAGATAAATCTTCATAAGGAGATGCAGAAGTCTCTCAGATCACTTCAATTACAATATGCTGGAAAAGGATATTCTGGGATTTTTGCCCAATGATGCCAAAAAATTCTGCCTACTGCTGCTTTAAGATAATGAATACATAAATTCAGTATTTCTATTCACGTACTTCTCTACATATAACTCATGGGTGATATTAATATGTATTACAGTATTAAAGAGCTATAGCAGTAATAAAAGCAGGTTTCCTTATTGATATGCAAAGTTATGCAGACAAGACCTCCAAATTATAATCACATCATCGTCTTTATTGGAAATAAAGTAAAATTAAAAAATGTTACCATGTCTTGCTTAAGTTATCACACATGACCCACTATGCTAATGAGAGCGATTAACGGAGCTAATTAACATCCTGATTACTTCTTTGCCAGCACGTCAGACATTAACACACCATTGGTTCTATGTTGATGCATCTGGCGTGTGTGTGAGGCGAATGTGGGAGTAAGACATGTCTGTGTTTGAGAGACAGACAGACAACAGACAAGGTGTAAGGTCAAGGACAACCGTTCCTCTTACCTGATCGGTAACGCTCGTCTCTGGAGCCAGAGGACCGCCGGCGGTGGTAGCGGGAGGACGAGGACGGCGTGACCGGGGTTCTCCTCTCCTGGCCCATGGACGGATCCATTCCTGGAACAGAAAGGATCAGATTTAGGGTTAAAAGCCTTCATATGTTTCCAATCTAGAAAAATCTATTCTGCAGAATGACCCCACAAAACTTTAGTATTTTTGTGTATTTCTTGTTTGTTTTTCTACACATATACTTTTGCTTTTTTTGTATGTATTTGTATATAAATCATTGATTCATGACAGAAGTATGGAGGATGGAGCGTGCCAAAAATAAAAAAATAAATGACTTAAATCAATATGTAATTAAATGTAACAAAAATAATATTAAAAATAAATGTAGCCATTATTTAATTAATTAAATGTGACATAAATTGATATTTCTGTTTTAATTTGCTTCTTTATTAATTTATAATATATAATATCATTTTCCCTTTTATTCGTTTATGTATTTATTTCTGCATTTATTTTCATTTATTTATTTTTGCATTATTCTTTATTTATTTATTTTTGCATTTGAAAACCCCTGAATAAAAGAACCAAATTTGGAATTTGCTTCCTTCACAGAAACTCAGTTTATATTGGAAACAACTGCAGTTATTTATACCCGAGACAGCCATGACACTATTTGTAATAGGATTTAAAAATGATTCTTATTATTTGTTTTGGCAGTGTCACGCACAAAGTACAGATGGGTCTGTTCATGTAAAACGTATTCATTAAGATAACGCTGAATTCTGAAGATCTACAGATATAGTTCATTGGAAAAGAAAGAAAAACTACAAACAATAAAAGGCTATGATCTTAAAAACTACATGTGGAATTAATAAATACATTCATAAATAACTATAAAATATGAAAACAGAAACTGAGGTAGATCCACGCACCCTGACAGAGTAAAACAAGCTCCCTACACAGCGATCAATAAGTCTGATGATAATAACCACCCTGTTACTGACAGCTACGACCGCTCCGGAGCTGCTGATCTATGAGCATCCATCTCAGCTTCACACTTTCACCCTCGTCTGTCTTCATTAGAGCTCTCAGAGTATCGCTGCTGCTCGGGAGAAAAGCTAAAAGTTGATTAGCCGACCATATAACGGCTACCAGCCAGCGCTGGGATAAATGACGGGTCTGGGAAATACCTCGCTCTGCTGTTCCCTCTGGGGAGTCTGGATGGATGGATTCCCCCCATCTGGCTCGTTCTACTTCCTCTTTAAAAATGTCTCTCTTCTCACTCAGCTTATTTTGTCTGTTCATGTGTATTTCTGGATTATCTCAACAACTGTTGGATGGATTGCCATGACATTGGTACATACCGCACATCAATGTTTACTAGAGGAAAAGTCCTACTGACTCTGGTGCTCCTCTGACTGATATCTCTGCATCTACTGGATGGATTGGTACAACATTTGGTACAGAGATTCATGGTTCCCAGAGGATTAATCCTAATGACTTCGGTGATCCTCTGACTTTTCATGTAACAGCATCATCAGGTCAAAATTTCAATTTGTCTAGTGCTGTTTTTATTGCTAATTACTCTCATCGCCCTGAAGGGGATTCTTTCACAACAATGACCTGCTAGCTGTACATTATCCCGCTTATCACACGGCTACTTACTGAAGAAATCAATCATTTGACACAAAAACGGTCCGCTGGGGACCGACATCAGAGCTGCGCCCATAGCAACGGTCTGCTATACATAGCAACGGTCTGCTATACATAGCAACAGTCTGTTATACATAGCAACAGTCTGTTATACATAGCAACAGTCTGTTATACATAGCAACGGTCTGTTATACATAGCAACGGTCTGTTATACATAGCAACAGTCTGCTATAAAGAAATAACAGGCCATAGAACGCCTTGATTGACCAATCAGAATCGAGTATTCAACAATGCCGTGTAATAAAGTACGATGGTGAACATGTTAAACATCACACAATACCTGTTTAAAATCAAAATGTTAGTATTGTCTTTGTAAGCAGCTTAGCTTATAGCTCAAAGCCCCACTGTGCCCAAGTACAGCCTACACCAGGCAGCGGCGAAGTGCGGCTCACCGCAATAATTACATTTTCCTGCGGCTGGGAGGCGTGTTCCTGTGTTTCAGGTGGGAAGAAATTATTTGTAACATAGGTAGACACATCGAAGGAGTCAAAGGATCTGATTACTGATTGGTTGCGGGTATTCTCTGGTCGAAATTCGCCGCCAAAAGTAAATCTATCCCCAACTTTTAGTCTGTTCGCACTTTGCCGCAAAATCAAACGGCAGTAGACTCTTGTCTAGCATGGCTGCCTTGTTTGCTTATTCTGGGTATCTGCAGCAAAAACAGGTCTGTTTCTGAAGTTTCTAACTTTTTGAATCACCAACTAAAGATTTAAAAAACGACATAAATGATGGGAAAAGCTCACTCTTAGACACAATGATCATTAAAGCTACAACACTTGCAAAAACTGGTGCATTAATGTCATTAGTGTCAGAGCAGCCATCATTATAGCTCAAAGTAATTCTACTGAGGCGTCCTGCTAGTTATGAGCATCAGCTGAAGTTTATATTGAATAAATGAGATCAAGAAGATGAACACATGTTAACTAACAGTATGTTCACATAGTGCACCTGCATGTATACCTGCAGGAGCCCTTCATACAAGTACACTTTATACCTGCACGTATTATGTATTGATTGTTTTAAAATCCCTAAGTGTCACACTGGTGAGGTTTGTAACATACCAATACAGCCGCTGCTGTGAAAATACAAGTAGGTAGCTGACGTTTGATAAATAAATCATCCATCTGAATCATGTTAATCCCCCAGTTACACCTCATCCGTCTGATACTGCTTACAACAAACACGATGTGACCCGGTCGCACACAGTGAAACTTTAAAGGAAATCAATGCGGGCCTCTCATTCATTCCCTTTCTGTCAGCCACTGCAGGAAGAAAGACACTAAATCCAATAAAGAAGTGTGACGGATGAAGTGGACAACCCTGACACCAACAGCACCTCAAACACCCTAAAGAGTAAGAGTTCCCACATGTTTTACTATCTTTTAACAACACTCGTACAAAAACGTACAGTAAATATATAATATATAATATATATATACACAGCACACATAATCAGCTCTTCATAAAACATTCATCTTAACAAAGAGGTTAATAAAACGTTCAATTTACGGATTGCATGATGAGAAATCGTCCTAAGAATCAAAAGATGTTGCTTAAAAGTTTCCCCAACAGTTTAAATATCATTTCAGGAACATGAAACACTAAATATTATCTCCAAAAGACATCTTCAAAGACAGTGAAGAAATGCTCGCTAACAAAAGGCCTGAATTAATCATTAATTAATCATTAAAAAGTTCACAGTACACGGCTCACAGCCGGCTCTGAATAAGAGATGAGCTCAAGTGTTCTCAGAGGGAACGTGTATAAATGCTGAACAGTGTAAAAGATGCTTGATCTCATTTGGGTTAAACTACCAGTAGTCGGATTCTCTTCTGAGCAACATGTACTCTTCAGGCACAGACTGACTTATTACAAACAAATCAAATATTATAAACATGACAAGTAACATGGCGGAGGAGGCACAGACAGCCGGCCGGAACACCGCCGTTTACCACTGAGGAGTCGCAGACCTCGTGGTAAAGACAAAGCTCAACTTTGGAGCGATATTTACTCCCTTTTCCAGAAAGCTAGCGTGACATGTTTGGTATCAACGGATTCATCGCAATCTCAAGATTGATATGATACCACTGTATGTCCACTATCTTAAAAAACTGAAACCCGCAAGAGCCTTCAAATGACAGTAATGTTAATGCCAGTCAGATGATAACGTAAGCAAACCAACCAGTTTGTCTATGTCCGTAGCAGAGGCTGATAAAGACTGGGGATAATGTTGGATGGTGGAAGGAATTATGAGCAAGTCCAGAACCAAACCGACCTACCGTGTGGAGGACAACACTAGAGAACTCAGTGGGAAGCATTGCCAATCACTGGCTGAGGTCAAAGAGGTAGTAAAAAAACAATAAACAGACGGGGTTGATAATATTCTCTCTGAGAGGCTTGAAGGCTCTGGATATTGTCTGCAAGCATGGCTGTTATGACTTTTCAATAAAGTGCATGAAGGTCGGGATCTGCGCCCGTAGACTTGAGGCTCCTATGCTCCAAAAAAAGGAAGGTCCAATTATTAGCGCATCACACTGCAGCCTCCTCAGGAAACCTCCACCCTCTCGTCTACATTTGCTTGGTGGACTTGGGGGGTTTTGACTGTAATATCCCATTCAGGGATAAAGGGCAAACGCTGCTTTGTTTCATGTTCGTATCATAACAACGGCTTATATATATATTGCCTAATCCTAACCCTGACCCTGACCTTAACCTAAACCTAACCCTAAACCAAGTCTTCACTCTAAAATATAATGATTTACGTTATGGGGACGTGCAATTTGTCTCCAAAAGGAAGGCGAGTTCCCACAATGTGACTGTTTAAACAGATTTATGTCCCTACAACATGAGTAATACACTCCCACACACACACACTAGTAACACACCAGTATCACGGTTTCCTTCCCTGTGATGTATTTCAGCTCTAAGGGCTGTTAATCCGCACTGCTCGGTGCACAGTCAGGCTGATATAGTTTGATTAAAGCATTCACAGTGTTCAAAGTAATGGATTTCCCCAGTTAGCCAGAATCACAAGGTTTCACATTATAGATTAGGTTTAGTTCATCCAGAGGGGACTTTGATATCATGAGATCCAGCACGCCGTCCTTTCAATATCAGCCAAGAAAAGAAAGTGAAAACACTTTTCAGTTATCATTGATTAATACACTGGGTAATGTGCAGTTTCTATAGTCCTGGAGTAGGAGAACATGGATGTAGTGGAAATGTAGTAGGGATATTTTAAAAGCCCCTGGGTTTGGCTTTATTGCCACCATCTTGGAACTTGGAAATAATAATAAGAAATAAAATGCATAAAACAGCGTTCATAAAGTGACCTCTAAAACACCAGCAGTTTTAAGTCTCTGTTGCTGTGAAAATATCTGTGTATTGTAAAGATCAGATGAGATGAAGATGAAAAATGAGAAAAGCCTTCTGTGTTTCTCCTCTTGACTTTACTCGTTGGCTTGCTTTCCTCACGTTCGTTTCTCTTCTCGTGCACGGATTCGCTTAAGCTGAACAGCCAATCAGAGGGACTTCTCTCACCGGCGGGCTCCGCCGCTGATTCAACATGCTGAATCGAACGAAAAACCTCCAACACGGACAGACTAGAGCCGACGGTGCGGGACACACCAAAAAAACTAGGGCGACAGACGCTCACCGACGACCCCAAACCGTCGGCTCGGTGGGTCAGGGCATTCAGGGTGAGCGTCTAGGGAATGCATTGTCAATAAGTGTCCTCACAAAGATAGAAGTACACAGCTGTGTGTGTGTGTGTGTGTGTGTGTGCGTGTAGAGTGTGTGTCATGCAGCCCCCCCGCCCCATAGCAGACTAGGGACGACCCCCCGCTGGGCCTGGATGTGAATACCACACATTTTCTCCATCCCACACCCGTCATTCCTTCCCATAATGCACTTCCTGACATCCCTCCACCCTATAAAGACATAAAGACACACACACACACACACACACACACACTATATTCCAGTAATAGCTTTGGCAGTGCCAGTGTGTCTGCTGGTCTCCAGTGACGCTCCAGTCCCATCCTCAGCAGTCAGTCTGATGTGGCGTCTTACCGAGAAATGGACTTTTAGATCCTTTGAGGTCGGACTCAATAACATCCATCCGTGGTGCGTTACCAAAACAACTCAACTGGTGATGATTTATTAAACGTACGAAGATCAGAGTCAACACAGATTCGATACGAAGGAAAATCAAAGTCTCCAGTTTCCTTTTAGAAGAAAACCCATCCGAACAGACGAATACAAAAACATCTCGATAAATAAATAAATGTCTGTTCTTGATATTCTTGTCTGAAGGGCCCTTTCAGTGCTTCAGAAGAATAATTCTCTCTGTGTAAAACCAACTCATACACGCACAAAATGTTCTTTGTTTTAGCTTTCTTGGCAAAAAAAGTGTCTTTCCAATGTGTCCTGGTTAAACATCCTCAACACGTAGAAGAAGTATCCACAGGATGTCCAATTTTAGAAAAACAGTTTGAAGGAAAAGGAAAGTCCAGCAAGTACAAAAAGATCCTGCACAACCAAAATGCATCCGTTTCTATGAACGAACGGATTTAATACAAGTTCTTCAGTCTGCAATAGTCCTCTTAGGATTAGGACACACATCTAAATATCCGTGTATTTTACTCGCGGGTTATAAATATGAGTTAAAGTTAATGCGATAACGCAAATTTGTTTTAACGCCATTGATTTCCGTAACGCATTAACGCAACTTGCAATTTTCAGGTTGTAGCGGGAAGATACTGTTATTATATGAAACTAGAAAACCTCATGAGTCCATCGGTACCAACCAGGTCATACTAGCTCTTCTCGAAGAAGGCTAAATAACGCTCCAAACTTGCACGACATTTTGGTGAGGAAAAACCGGCATGTCCATTTTCAAAGGGGTCCCCTGACCTCTGACCTCCAGATCAGTGAATGTAAATGGGTTCTCTGGGTACCCACGAGTCTCCTCTTTACAGACATGTCCACTTTGTGATCATCACATGCAGTTTGGGGCAAGTCATAGTCAAGTCAGCACACTGACACACTGACAGCTGTTGTTGCCTGTTGGGCTGCAGTTTGCCATGTTATGATTGGAGCATATGTTTTATGCTAAATGCAGTACCTGTGAGGGTTTCTGGACAATATCTGTCATTGATTTGTGTTGTTCATTGATTTACAAAAATAAATATATACATACATTTGCATAAAGCAGCATATTTGTCCACTCCCATGTTGATAAGAGGATTAAATACTTGACAAATCTCCCTTTAAGGTACATTTTGAACTGATAAAACAATGTGCGATTCATTTGCGATTAAATACTTTGATCGATTGACAGCCCTAATTTGTGTGTATTTGGTATCATTTTTCATTTTTGTAAAAGTTGAAAACACTTCATGAGCTGACATTTATTAAAAGCGCTACCTGACAAAGGTGAAGGGAAGTCAGTCTTACCTGGTGCTTGTGGGAAAAAGGCTCCAATCAGCTTGGATCGCTTCTTCTCATAGCCCTTCTGTGTGATATCACCTGCCAGAGAAAACACACAGAAAGAGAGACATTTAATTTACATATTCTTAATACTGAAGCCTGCAAAGTCCCAGTATAGAATAAAGCATATGCAATGCATGTCGTTGACGTTTTTCAACCCCTGAGAACTTTTTTTCAAAGATATTAAAGCTTGAAATCTAAATATCTAAGGCTGAAAAATGTACAAAAAGATGCATGAATGAATGGAAACAGATGAGAGAGAAACAACAAGGCTGCACTGAAATCTGCAATCTAAGAGATCAAAACACACAAAGCAGTCAGAGCGAAAGCTGATCACATTATGCTTAGTCATTCTCTCCACTCAACCAAGACCAGATGGTGCAGTTTGGGTGCATGTGTGTGTGTGTGTTTGTGTGTGTGTGTGTGTGTGTATGTGCATAAATTTGGACCTCAACGCACTGCAGATGCACTTAATTCACCTTTCACGGTGGCGACTAACCACCTCAAAACTTGCTGACCGATCTCCCCGAGTGAAGCGATAAATCACCTGAAGGTACCATCAGCAGATTTCCACACAGCACATCTGAATCCAATAACTCTTTCAGAAAGAGATTCCTGGCGTTCTGTTCTAATCTCCGGGGAACACCGGACGGGAGGAGCTCGTCACATTTACAAAGGAAGTTTTAGAAAAGAGCGCCAGAAACTTGTGGGAGTAAATGAATGTCAGCTGAGCGCTTGTGTTAGATTGACAGCGTCTGAATGTGTTTAACTCCACCCAACGTGAACTCCTAGGAGTGAAGTAAAGCAAACACTCACACATACTTTCTGGGTGAACTACTTAAAGCCCCCCCTCCGGCGTATTCTGGCTTTTCTATGACATTCCACATTTAATTGAGTCATTTTCCGACTAAGTTGATTAGCTACACTGTTTTTCTTTTTTTATAAATAACTTTTTTTTCAAAGTTAGAAAAAGAAGGTTGTTGCTAAAATGGGAATATGACGTATGACTATAGTAGACGCTGCAGGTCAAAGATCATAATCCAAGCTGCAGGCGTTGATTTAGCTAACTGAGGGTTTTCATTTTATTTTTAGTTTAGTGTGTTTATTTTCACCATGGCATTTGTGTGTGTGGTGAACGGGTGAAATCAACACAGAAATCAACACAGTGAATTACACAAAATCCCACCGGCAGAATTAACACTCCCTGGTTTATAACGGTAAATATGGAATCTAATGGTATATTTATATTATTATAGAAATTATATTATTATTAATATTTTATTTAGTATATAAAATAAAATAATTATATATATATATTATTTTATAACGGTAAACATGGAATTTAATGGTATATTTATATTATTATATAAATTATATTATTGTAAATATTTTATTTAATATGTAAAATAAAATAATTATATATATTATTTTATAACGGTAAACGTGGAATCTAATGGTATATTTATATTATTATATAAATTATATTATAATTAAATGAATGTGGATTCTAACATTTATATTATAATATCAATTACATTACTATAAATATTTTATTTAATATATATATTAATAAAATAATAACAATATATTATCTTATTATATATATATATATATATATATATATATATATATATATTATATTTCTGTGTCTTTATATTTTGTGAATGTGAGAAAAAAGGGTCACATTTTGTATGTAAATTGCGTCAATAATGTTCAAAAGGTTTATCTCTGCTGTTAGGACACAGTGAGATCTGAGGGGTAGTAACTGGAACGTGTAACTGATAGGTGAGATATTGAGGTTAGCTAGCTAGCATGCTAGCCAGTTAGCATGCTGGTTGAGCTATTTTAGCAAGTGAGCTGTCTCGTTCAGTAACCAGAAAGAATGCATTCATTTAGTTAGTCAAGACGTACGTGTGTTTATGTAACAGCTAGAAGATGAGTCCTGTCATAGAGCTCAACAGCGACCGCCCACGTTAGAACGGTTCCAGTTCAGGAAGTGAATTTCACTCCGTTGACTTTTTTAATCCTCATATAAAGAGTTTTAAGCCTGAGATGAATAGCGACCGGAAAACATTCGATTCAGGAGTGAAGGAACTACTCATCCCATAAACCATTGTGAATGGCGACTCGCTGCCTCTGGAAATTCACAAAAAAACGTTTAAACTAACCGTTGTCAATCTACAACTCACATCTTGTTTTTTTGCCGTCGACATCTTGCAGTGTGTTCCAGTCCACGCACTTCCAGAAGTACACTTCAATGTGGAGTACTTTGTGCGCTCTGTACTCACTTGAGTAGTGCGTATATTTCATAGGGGTAAGATCGTCTCTAATGGAATACTCTGCGGCGCACTGACCGGAAATGACGATCGCAACATCTGACCGCGGCTCGCTACCCGCCAAAACATCTTCTAAAGAAAAATGAAAGCAGAGTGGAAACTAGGTTTCCAACGTGGTCGCCTACGATGTGTCCTCCTGTTGGCTGGAAATGCACCGGTATGTTTACGTATTGTTTTATTCTGTTATCTCCATCTGTTTGAGTAGTGCTCGTGGCTCCGCCCCTTCCGCTACGCAGCCAAGATGGAGGCAGTTGAGTGTGGAAAGTGTCCAGCGTTCCACACTCAACCATCTGACCGCTTAGAGTACAACATCCGGGTACTTTGAGTGCACTGCATTCTGCCGTACTTCCCAGTGTGAACGCACTATGCACTCAGAGTAGTGTAAGTACAGAAGTACGCGGATTGGAACACACTGTTGTTTTTTTTCCCGTCGCCACCTTGGTTTTTGTTATTTTGTTTGTTCACAGACTCATTGGTGTTTTCAGTCCAAAATGGCGGCAGCTCTACTGCAGCATCATCTAGCAGCTTTTGTTAAAAAATCACCAGAGTTTCACCTCTTTACTTCTCTACTGTTTTGGATGTTGTACACATTTCCATGGTAACAGCGAGCTCCACCAATCAGACACTGTTAGACTTAGGATTGTGGGTAGTGTAGTTCTTCTCCATGACATGGCGAATGTTTTCCTTAAAAGAAGGTTGATATCATCCAGAGTGGTGAGTCTACCGTGGATGGTTAATAATCAAATCCACTATTAATCATATGACGGTGATTTTTCACCTCAGGAACCTCCCTGTTGAGCTCTAAACCTCCTGGTTTAAATAAACAGCATCAGTCATGCAAATGGAGCCGAAGAGGAGGAGGAGGAGGAGGTCACTCCGATCTCTCATTACCAGCCGGCTGGTAGATGGATGAACATCAGAGACGGACCAGGTGGAAACAGAGCTGAAGGTAGGCTGCAGCTTTAAAAACATTCATTCAGCTTCAGTGAGAGCTCACAAACTGAAATCAGATGTGTAAAATAAATAATATCAAGACTTACACACCAAACAATACTCAATAAAACTCTGTTGCAATATTTGTTTTGTACCTGAAGTTTGGCAGTTTTCAGTCTTAGTTTTTTACAGTCAGAAAGTTTTATTTGTGCAGGTTTTAGTTGACCTGCCTCCCGTTTCTCTTCCAGCGTTGAAAAACAGGACTTTAAAAATGTATTTGGATGATACGAAGTCCCCGATACTCTGGTGTGTAACATGGATGTATCTAGGGATGCAGCGATACCACTTTATTCAGACTGAGTACGAGTACTTACATTTGGGTACTCTCCGATACGAGTACTTCTCTGAGCCTAAAGACCCTCGTTAACAGCCAGCTGGAGGGTGTGAGCGACACACGGCAGGCTGGGGAGTCCCGCATACGAGGCGGTGCGCCGCCACCGGCTCTAGGTCGGCTTGGAAAGGCTCGGGGTGAAGGTGGCTCGCGGCTGCAGCTTTACAGCGCTCCCCGCCCGGACCTCACCGCACCGTGACGGGGCTCCCTGCTCCCGGTGCGACTGTCGACCTGGGTGGACTGTCCTCAGTGCGCTCCAACCGCATCGTGCCGCGGCCCACGTAAAAGGCGCCAAGGGTCTGTGGCGATGTTGACAACCCACCCGACCCGTCTTGAAACACGAACCAAGGAGTCTAACGCACACGTGAGTCAGAGGGTGGGCAAAACCCCCGTGGCGCAATGAAAGTGAGGGCCGGCATGGGCCGGCTGAGGTGGGATCCCGGCCCCGCGGGGTCGGGTGCACCACCGGCCCGTCTCTCCCGCATCGGGGAGGTGGAGCGTGAGGACCCGAAAGATGGTGAAGAGAGGTTTACGTCACGCTGCTGTAAAGTGGTACCATAGCCGTTGTATCGGACACAGAGTTATTTGTGATACGTCAAAGACAAGATACATTTCCCTCCAAACCCTAACTGAGAATTTACTTTAGTTGTATGGAACGTAATATTTAGGAGACAGGGTTGTGCAGCAGCACATCAAATGGCTTCTACGATAACGGGACAAAACAACAACAACAACAAAAAGTTTGATCTGTTGCTCTGCAGTATAACTACATTATTAAACGGAGTATCATCGGCATAAAGATCCACAACAGACAACCTGACCCAGTAGAAGCAGGTAACCATGAATCCTCGTTCTTTATTTGAACTTTGTTGGATCCTCTGAGCTCAGATAGATGTCCTCGTCCTGCCCCAGCTGCCGTTCTGTTTGTGAAATTCCACCAACAAATTACATTCTGAGGGAAATCTGATGCAAATGTGGCCGTACCCTCAATCCACAGACATTCACGGGAACCGTATCCGTGTCTCCCCCTTCAGCTTGTTTTGAATACACCAGATGTAAACTGAGACATCCACTTGCTGCCCGCCATGCAAATCCACAGGTGGGTCCAGTTTAAAACGAGCTTGTGGTGAAAACAGATGAGAAACAAAAAGGCCAAATTACAAACAGGAGATCCTCTTGAATGCAAAACCAAGAGAGGATGGAAGTTGTTTGGATGCAACAGCAGCCTGGAAACACACAACATGTGTGACGGAGGTGTGGAAAACTTAAATGGAGATGTGTTTCTTTTTTCTTATGCGAGAGATCAGAGAGAGGAGCGCTCTCTGGGTGAGTATAGCGCACAGAAAACAATGTTTGAAATCATGTTAAAGGCTCTCAGTGACGGTGTGAAGCAGCTTTAGTGCTCTTTATACCATCTACCAGTGATGCACAGCTCAGCGTTTATTATTACCCACACACAGACTAGTTATGAGAGCCAATCTGCACCACCCAACCCGCCAAATATACCTTAATTAAGC